>ONZH01021597.1:0-56841 GCA_900303285.1 Rhinella marina | reverse complement strand
AAAAATAAAGTTTAAAAATGTATAAAAAAAATATATCATTACATTTTCCTCCACACAATAAAAAAATGTCCAAGGTCCTACTTCCAGCACTTCCAGCAAGGAGTGCAACAGGAGGCGGTGAGGGTAGAAGAAGTGGCAGCACAGGCCGGTGGCAGCCGGGGTAACAGGCGTGGCGCAGGGTGCAGCTACCCCTGACGGCCACTAGTCAAGTAAGAACCACACAGCCAGCGGTTCTAGATTGGCTTACCCAATCCTCAGTTCCACGCCAAAGCTCCCAAACGGGAGTCAGCATCGCTGGATCATTGACCACCTTACATGGGACGGTCAGCGAGAGTCCTCTGCCCCATCCCCTGTTATTAGAATGCCACTCTCCTTTGGGGCCTTCTGCCAGGGAACTCTTTGCAAACCTTGATCTGCCCTTGGAGTCTCTACCACTTTTTAGTGATGAGGAGGAGGAGGAGGAAGTCCACCAAAGTCAGCGGGTGGAAGGTACTGAGACTCCAGAGGAAGTGTTGGCTGTAAGCAGTCAACAGAGCCAGGGAGGGGCATCCAGTGCCACACCTGATATCCTGTCCCAGCCACCGGAGGAAGTACAGTGTCCTGATTTGATGATGATGTCGTGATCGGACGTGGCGCCCTAGCAGCATTATCCTTACTCATCGGTGGAGGAAATAGGGTGCCACCGACACAGCAACATCCCACTATTGCAAGCAACCGAGGCACAAGAGGGAGGGGTAGAAGAGAAGCTACCAGGCAGAGATCACCCTCTCAAAGCCTTGGTCCTGAGAGGGCACCCTCAGGCAGCAGTGGCAGTCAACAGCCAGCAAGAACCCCCGTGGCTGTCAGCAAACCACGGTCCTCAGTCGTCTGGCAGTTCTTCCGCCTGGGGACAGATAAGCATATTGCTTTGTGCCTGCTGTGCAATGAGAGGGTCACTCGTGGTAGGGGTGATAATCTGGGGACAACATCCATGCGAAAGCATATGGAAAGGCAACACCAACAGGCCTGGAAGAACCGTGACCCCAATACCACCTCCTGTCATGATGCACCATACACTGCAGATCCCATCATGCAGCATCCTCTCACTGGAACTCAGGGCTCGTCAGCCTCAGTTGCCAGCAGCAGCACAGTGTCACTGCCATGTACACCGCTAATGAGGCAGCAATCCCTGACTGAGTCCATGGGCAGACGTCAGGTGTATTCCAGCAGCCATCCCATGGCCCAGAAACTGACCGGACACCTTGTTAAGCTGCTGGTGCTTCAGTCCCTGCCCTTCAACCTCGTGGACTCCCAGCCTTTCAGGGATTTCATGGCGTGTGTGCGCACCCCAGATGGCGAGTCCCCAGCCGCCACTACATCTCTGGAAAAGCTGTCCCATCACTGCACAGTTATGTGCAGAAAAAGGTGGGCGACTCATTGGGACTCTCGGTGTCCAAGAGTGTGCACCTGAGTGCTGATGTCTGGTCCTCAAATTATGGCCAAGGGCAGTACATGTCTGTTACTGCCCATTGGGTCAACATCCTCCCAGAAGACCATCAGGAATTTGGGCCATTGTTGCCACTGTCACCTCCACGGTGCTTTAGGGGGCCAGCAGCGGGAAGCAGAAGTTCTGCCTCCACCACCTTGCAAACATCCGCCACTTCTACTGCAGTCCAACCTGCCCCAGTGTCTTACCACCGATGTCAGGCCCGGCGCTCTCAGGCTGTCCTCTATTTGGTGAGCCTGGGTGAAAGGAGACACAGTGGGCAGGAGCTCCTCCGGACCATCAGGGAGGAGGTAGATCAATGCTGACCCAACGTCAACTTACGGTGGGAAGTGTGGTAGCAGACAATGGGAGGAACATTGTCTCTGCAGTGCAGCAGGGAGAGCTGAGTCATACACCTTGTATGGCACATGTGATAAACCTCATAGTGCACAGGTTTCTTCGATCATTTCCTGCACTACAAGACCTTATGAGGATGTCACGCAGAGTGTGCAAACACTTCAGCCACTCCTACACTGCAAGGAACACCCTGCTCAGGATCCAGAGACAGCGCTGTCTGCCCCAACATCGGCTAATCTGCGACGTGCCAACACGCTGGAATTCTGCCCTCCATATGCTGGACCACCTGTACGAGCAAAGGTCAGCTATTACAGACTACCTCATAGGGCAATCAGGAAGCTTCACGCCACACTGCGACTTCCAAGTCACACACTGGCAGATGATGCGTGAAGTCTGCCAATTGTTGATCCCTTTTGAGGACGCAACTTTGTTTGTGAGCAGGAATGACTATGGGATCAACGACATCATCCCACTCGTCCATGTTCTGGAAAGTGCACTGAAAAGCATCATCAGCGAGGATTCCCAGGCCACCACTCCAAGGCTGAACATCGCCTTGAGCCCAGAGATGGATGAAGTGCAGATGGAGGGTGAGGAGGAGGAAGATGTCCATGCCCAGCCATTCCACACACCGCCACCTGGCTTCTCTGCCTCTCAATCACAGGAGGAGATGGAGGATGAGGTGGTAGAGGAAGCGGAGGAAGAGCCCAGCAGACCCTGGAACTATACCGAGGACAGTGGAGAGGAGAGGCGCTCATTGTCCTTGGTGCGGATGGCAAGGTGCCTACGGGAGTGTCTGAGGAGTGACAGCTGGATTGTGGACATCCGCCAGAGGGACCAATACTGGCTGGCCACCCTGGTGGACCCTCGCTTCCGCCGCAAAATGGCTGAATTTTTCCTACCATCAGAGAGGGAGGCAAAACTGGGGTACTACCGGGACCTACTCACCAGACAGCTGGTCTCTACTTACCAGCGAGACCAACCAGGTTCCCAGACAACATCCGCTCGGGGGGAACCAGCGCGCTCCTCTACCACCACCACTAGTGGAGGCGTGAGAAGTCGCTACAGCCTCCAAACGCTGATGAGCGATTTCATGTAGCCAGCCGCTGAAGAGGGGACACAACACCGGACTCATGGCGTGGACCAGCATGAGCTCACCCACCAGGTTACTGCCTACCTGGATTGTACCCTGCCCCAAAGTGTCACCGACCCCGTGCAGTACTGGGCAGAGAAACTGGAGATTTGGCCTCAGCTGGCAGGGTTTTCTTTGGCTCTGCTGTCCTGCCCAGCCAGTAGTGTCGCGTCAGAGAGGGTGTTCAGTGTGGCGGGTAACATCGTAACACCGCAAAGAACGAGGCTCTCTTGCCACAGTGTTGAGATGATGACTTTTATAAAGATGAATCGTGCCTGGATTACATCGGATTATACCACCCCCCTGCCTTATGTGAATGACTAAGTCATCAGTCACCCGTCTTGCATGGCAATCCATGTGGCCAAGAAAATGACCTTAAGATCCCAAATATGTGCCCAACGTAAAAATCCGTAATTTAACTTATTAAGTAATGTTTCCCCCTTAGACCCAAAATTAAAAAAAAAATCACCTTTAAAATTCCCAACTTAATTCGGATACATTTAAATAAACAGAACCCCATCTCCAAATTTAATGCCCATGGTGTGTTGGCCATTTAACATCTCCACACCAGCTTAATGCCTCACACCGGTGCACCGTCCAACCCATACCCCAAGAACAGTGCCATCCCTAAAATAATCCCCATGACTATGCTTCACAAAGTGGGGATTTCACCTTTTGTGAACTATAGCCGTGGGGTTCTATCCCTGGCACCCGTGCCAAGGAACACTACTCACCGTTTTGTGAGCGGGTACTAACTGTTCTTGAGGTATTTTGTTGATATCATGAGAGTAGTAAAATCTTGCACCGCAAATCCCGATGGGGTTCTTCTCTGTGCGAATGATTTCACGCCTCTCATGCAGTCACGCATGGAATAAGGCTGTATATGGGGTATATATCACGGAGGCTGCTGTCCTTCAGCTGTGATATAAAAAACCTCCACAGTTAGTTACAGCAACAAACAGTGGCTGAAAGGCAGGTTAACTTGCCTTATTTACGGCCTTTACAATGGGATGCTTTTTTGTGGTTCTCTGCTGCCTAAAATCCACAGCGCATCGTTGGCTGATTTTATGCCACCTTCAGTACTATGGGGCTGGACGCAAATACCCAGTTCAGCGCAGAACTGCGCATGTCCGGATGGCACCATAGTACTGAACGCCGATTGGTGAACGGTATAAAAATGCCCTGTGGATTTTAGTCAGCAGACCCGTAGCCCCATGTGAAGGTACCCATAGGGTGAGGTTTATTGGGAGTGACCAAAGAGAGGGCGGGAAGGTCACTCCCATACCCCATCAAGGGTTTTTCCCCTACCCATTTTAAAAGATAAGTCCAGGCAATGAATTACTTTCTGTGCCCTTATTTGACCCAGAAACTTAGGCCCCATTCACACGACTGTAAGTGAATGGGGCCGTATCTATCCATAATTTTGTGGATAGATACGGCCCCATTCACTTACGGTCGTGTGAATGGGGCCTTATAAATTGCACGGACTTATCCTTTAAGCCAGCTGGTGACAGCACTAAAAAAACACAAAAGCATACATCCATTGGGTTGGGCACTGCACTCGGTTAGGACATCAAACTGGTGTAACAAAGATATATATATATATGTCTTGACAACAGCCATAGGCCCAGATTCAACAGGTTTTACACCAGAGTAGTTGCGTCAATTTGTAAAGCGAGTGCCAGTGAGGTGTCCATTTCATGAAAATTGGACACGTATTTTTGGATAATGGAACTGGCATAAAGCCTTCTTGAATCTGTGCCTTTTTAAATGTCCTTTCTTTACCTCATAGATTCTGTGGGTGAGGTTGTCTGTCTATTTCACCGTATCTGTATCCTACTAGACTAGCTGTAATGTTACAGGGTTTTTTTAACGTTGACTGTCCTGTGCTGAACTGAACATCAACATTTTGTCGTGTATAAAAAAATGATTTTTACAGACGTGCATATTCTTAGCTTCCAAGTTCAGTTCTCTGTACTAGGCCCTTCTGGGTCCAAAAGAATACTGCTCCTACTAATGTCCCCACCGTTAATTATCTATTAGAAAACATACTGTGTGCAATCAAGTGCTGCCTCCTCCTCAACTTGTCTCTTCTCAACCCTACTGGTTCACCACCAGGCCCTCAAAAATAATGTTTTCAAGGGTCTGTTCACCACCAGGCCATCAAAAATAATGTTTTCAAGGGTCTGTTCCACACCAGGCCTTCTACCATAATGTTTTCAAGGATCTGTTTACCACCAGTCCCTCAAATATAATTTTTTCAAGGGACTGTTCACCACCAGGTCTTCAATCATAATGTTTTCTAGGGTCTATTCACCACTAGGCCTTGAACCATAATGTTGTCAGGGGTCTGTTCATCACCAGGCTTTCAACCATAATGTTTTCAGGGGTCTGTTCACCACCAGTCCCTCCAAAAAAAAGTGTTTTCAGGGGTCTGTTCACTACCAGGCCCTCAAAAATAACGTTTTTAAGGGTCTGTTCACTACCAGGCCTTCAACCATAATGTTTTCAGGGGTCTGTTCACCACCAGGCCTTCAACCATAATGTTTTCAACGGTCAACTCACCAGCAGGCCGTCAATCTTAATTTTTCACCGTTGTGTCTAATGCCCTCCTTTATGTGTAATAAAAGGTGTATCGGAGTGCCAGTTCCTTGTAATTTTTGTCTGGACTTGAGCTTTACGTACAAGTCAATATATTTTTCATAACAATATTTCTTCAAAGTATGTCAGGAAGGGGTTAAAGTTTTAAAAAAACACAAAACACAGGTTTAAAGAAATATATTTTAACAATAACAAATTATGAATAAAATAAAAAATAAAATAAATATTAAACAGGAGGTTGACGACGTCTCGCCAACATGGCTTGCATACCCTACACCTCTAATTGCAGGCTGCGTTGTATGCGGGAGGCAGCATAGAGCCGCTCATTGACCCTTCTGAGGGCTGCCTCCAATTCGAAGTCTGTGGGGATAGCTGTAGGGGTGGAAACATTAATACAATTAGTATTATCTAGTTAAAGGGGTTGTCGCACAAAAAATATTCGAAACTTTCAAAGCAGCACCTGGATTTGAATACTTTAGCAGTTACATGCCATTAAATATTTTGTATATCTACTCGAACTGACTCAGTTATTCAGTGAAATGTATTTTTATTTAGCCTTTTTTTTTCTTATGTCTTAGAACTGCTCACAGAGAAGGCCACACATGCTCACTTTAAATCTTCACTGCCTCCTCAAGCTTAAACTGCCTCCTGTCCTGAGCTGTGATAGGGAGAGATGGACACGAGTCCTGACATGCGGCAGAATAGACACTAGTCACACTACCCTTCAATAACCAGCTTGAATTAGCAGAGTAATTGGGGCAGATCTCTGGATCTATGTGAGGTCAGGGCTGTTTCTCGCTTTGTTAAAAAGAGATTGGCAATGTACTATAATATTATTATGTGATGTATGTGCAGTGACCGGGGTGGCGTGGTTGCTACGGGGGCGACCCTTTCCCCCTCCAGGGCCCTCTAAGGTAATTTTCCTTTATGTCCCAGTGGTAGGAGTGCCAAGGGGTATTTAGGCGATTCAAGTCTTTGGTGGGATTGTCACGGTGTTCCTACCTTGTAAGACGAACAGGCCCCAGGCGGTGGCTCCTGCTGCAATAAATTTACTAGTAGTAGTAATTGAGGGTCGTCAGGTGGGAATGATGCGCAGACTTGTATGAATGGTCCAACGTAGTTTTATTAACTGAACTTTGAAAGCAGATGACTCAATTCATCCTTCAGCTTGGTGTCCAGCAACTGCAGCTATTGCTTATACTAGGCAGATGCTTGGAAATTCATGTTTCAGGCTTCCTGTACTAAGCTGAGGCTACCTCTTAAGTCTGGCTTCCCTTGAGAGTATTGTTGTGCCTTATTGCAGGCTATATTACTCAGTCTTTAGGGTACAGCAGAGCTGAAGGTGCTCCACTGTCCTGCACATGTCCTCCCTGATCAGGGTACAGGGGACAACAACCTGACTAAACTGTCATAACTGTCATTTTCTCCTGCAGAAAGTTGGAAGAGCTTAAATTCTCTCCAGCAGGGGGGGTCAGAATGGACTAAGGACTGTACCATCTGAATCTGCCATAGTATTTACTGACACCTGCTGGTACACCAGGTACATTACATGGGAAACAGTTGCATAACATTGAATATCATACATATTAATGCTGGTGATGACATTAATGCACGGAATTACATTTCCAAAGATAGGAGCTGGTTACGCAGAGTTGTAACACTACTCTGGGGTGTTACATTCCCCCTTACTTAAAGTCAAGCCGTCCTCGGCTTGTGCTTAGGATTAGCATACATGATTAGGATATAGAGAAGCTTACATGGAATCCAATAAGTACCATGTGCTGCAATAGATACATTTAAATGACATTACATACATATATAGACAATTGAGCTACTATGCTGGTACGTTCCTGCCTTGTGAGTAGGGTGTCCGATCTCTGTAATCCCCTCTCAGAAGACGAACAACCTATGTAAACTGCACTAAGCAACCATTTCTATATGACTCTGAATATTTCTGCCATAAAATACCAAAGAAAGCATGGGGGTGTCTTAACTCTGTAATCCCACCATTGTGAAATTATACGCCCGCAAACAGAAGGGTGGCTTCTTCCTGTAATCCCTTCCAAGCACCAAAGTCTGATAATGCTTTACGCTTTGTCACCTTGATGTCTATCAGTAGCTGCAAGTTATTTTTTCATGGAGGCGGTGCACAAGGCCTCAGGACATAGTGAACTAGGAGGAGGAATCTACCAGTCCTGCCATAGTTCTAGTGAGAGACTATACGCTCTCCTGACACATATAAGACACATCTATAGCAGCGAGGATAACCCTGAAGGAATAAGAGAAAACTGCTTGTGGCTCTGACACCTGGCTACCATGAACCGTTAGTGTGAAACGCCCTCAGAGGCAGCATATATATCTGAGGTAGAGACAAGTAAGGTGCTGACTATCTTGCTAAGTGCATGACCATACATTAAAGTGCATTGGAGGACACATTATGACACCTGTAAAGAAATACATAATGGGCAATATTCTTGAACGTTGCTAAAAAGCTAAAATATTTGTGCAAACATTTAAGTGCAAATATATTAAAGGCATAATATAAGACATCTGTGGTTACATTCAAGTCCATCTTTTCTTCTTCTTTGGCTGGTAGCTGGAACAAAGACCCAAATTCAATTGAAATTTGTAATACACATGGGTAATAAAATAGGTTATAAATAACAGAAAAGGTTTCTTGACAAACCCTTTTAAAAGTGATTTCCCAACAACCTGAGGAGGGGGGAAAAGGGATATGGTGCGCAAACATGGCGCAATGTGGAATATTGCTGATGGGGGGAGTCCAGCCACACGTGTCTCTCTGGATGGAGAACCAAACAGGGCAACAATAACATAAAATTAAGCCAACCGGCTCTCACCCTTCAAGGCTCAGTCCACGTGGTGGCTCCCATTAGTCCTGTTGTTCTTTATAGGTGTAGCTGGGGCTCCCTCTAGTGGAAAGCCTCCAGCTCCTCGTCGCTGCTGCTCGAGCTGAATGACATGAGAGGGCGCTCCTGCCTCTGGTAGGCCTCACGGTAGGCTGCGGCCTTTCCCCAGCGTCCTCTCAAGGATAATTGTGGCACCGGTCTGGGCAGGGTCCCAGTGTTCAGACTGGTGACGGTGGCAGCCATCTGGGAATGGACCCTGTAAGGCCCGGATGCTCCTGCCGGGGTCACTGGTGACAGAACCTCAGGTTTAAGAGGCTCAGCCAGAGGCCTACCCCTGGCAACAGATTGTGCTGCTGGTGCCTCTTGCATCAGGTGGTACGTGGCCAGGGGATTAAAGATGAATTTACTGGCCGTAATTTGACCCACCTGGAACGCTGTCGGCGTAGGTAACCCGGGGATGAGAGGCTCCGGCTCGCTGGTCGGGGTTCTTGGTCCCGATACGCTGGGGCCTTCTCTCTCTCGGCTTTGAGGCACCGGAGCAGTTGCGGTGACCGTCGCTGGCGATGGCTCCTCCCACTCTTCTGCGGGCTCCTCCGTTCTTCGGGGTCGCGGGATCACCCTCACTCCGGTGGTGAAGGGGCCTTGCAGACTTTTCATTGGGGTATACTCCACAAAGTCACCGGCGTGGAGGTTATGCTGGGATGGAGGGAGGTACGGCCTCTTGACGGAGCGGCGGTTGACATAGTACTCCACTAAAGTCTCTTCGTCTGTAAGGAACCCGACCCCGCGCTCCACATTGAACCAAAGCACGGTTCCGGTGCACCTCTCAAGCTTCGGGTCTCCAGGCCGGGGGTGCTCCAATACTTCTACCACCCACTCTTCTACTCGCCGCTTATATTCCCAGCAGGTGTAGACGTTTCTCGTTACTTCCGCCAGTACAATGAGGTTCTGCCTCAGGTCATCCGGCTTGGGCCTCACTGATGGGGTCACTCCAGCCACCGCTTTGCGTTTCTCTTCTAGAGCGCCGACGGGGACATTCTTAGTCTGTACATATGAAGTTTTCCGTACGGATCCTCCAGCCATCTCTCTTGTTCCCTCCACCAAATTAAAAGTGGTGGCAGGTACTCCAGCTGCCGCAGCCGGCGGGACGGTCTCGTCAGGTTTCTCCTTCCGCCGGGTATTCAGACTCAGCTGACCCAGGGTAATCTCTTCCCCTCGGGGTTCAGGTTTGTAGGGATAGGTGCCCCACATCATGTCTCCCCAACTAGGACCTCGTTGACGGGACGCCATCTTGTTAACTCTCTGCTCTTTCATGCAGACAGGAGATGGAGGAGGAGCTAAGGGGGTGGAGTCTTCGTTCTCAATGCTCCCCACAGCAAGTTCCTGGCGGGCTGGATTGGATTTTCCTGCGCTACAGGGGGGCGTGCCATGGTTTTCCCGCTCTTGAGGGGGCGGTTTCTTTGCTTCAGCATGAAGAAGCTGTGCCACTAGTGAGAAAATGGCGTTGTTAACTCTGCTGGTGCTGGCGCGCAGCGTTTTGCGCCGTCTGCACCGCAGCAACTGTGTCAAAGTCATTTTTCAGTAGACATCTGTCAGGTTTTCTGACTAATTCTTTGGCCTTGTAGATAAAAGGCTATTAGTTTAAAGTCTGTTTTAGGGATGGTTGAGCTGTGGCCTTAACGCTACAGGCACGTCAGACTCATCCTGTTCGTGACGCTAATGCGTACATATTCAGTTAAGTAGCGTACCTTTGACAACACTACACTGTATGTTCGTTACTTGAGTAGGAATGTTCGCAAACGCAGTGTATTTGTACGCTAATGCGTACATATTCAGTTAAGTAGCGTACCATGGACAATGCTACACTGTATGCTCGTTACTTGAGTAGGAATGTTCGCAGACGCAGTGTATGCGTACGCTAATGCGTACATAGTTAAGTAGCGTACCATGGACAACGCTACACTTTATGTTCGTTACTTGAGTAGGAATGTTCGCAGACGCAGTATATTTGTACGCTAATGTGTACATAGTTAAGTAGCGTACCATGGACAACGCTACACTGTATGTTCGTTACTTGAGTAAGAATGTTCACAGACGCAGTGTATGCGTACGCTAATGCGTACATATTCAGTTAAGTAGCGTACCTTTGACAACGCTACACTGTATGTTCGTTACTTGAGTAGGAATGTTCGCATTAGCGTACGCATTAGTTTAAATTCTCAAATATGCGTATATTTTGCATCGCCGTTGTTTTAGTCACTTTGATTTTTTCTACTTTTTTCATTGTAATAGCAACTGCAAGTAAACGAAACTATACCCTACCAGACTCCCATTATTGTTGCAGCAATTATTCAGCCGTTATAGTAAGGTTCGTTTTAGGTTCGGTTCGTACGAATCCGAACTTCAAGCAAATTCGCCGAACCGAAATGAACCGAACTTTTCAAAAGTTCGCTCATCCCTAGTTTAGAATTCATATAATAATCTAGAAAAGATGCACCAAAACTGCAAGCATTTTACTTACAAATATCCCCTTTAGTCTCCTTGCAGAACATTTCTCATATAATGATGACTTACATCACATATCCAAGGAAAATGGTAACACTTAGAGAAACCTCGCACAGAGGGCACTAGCACGCAACATAGAACTATGCTTTGGTGAGAACCCCACCCCCCTTTCTCAAGCATGCACGATTGGTACTAGACAGACCTTGTTGAAGCAGCCCCAATGCTTAAGGGCAGTTTTCTTAATTAAATCAGAATGTGCATCCTTTCTTTCACATTAATCAAACTCACTTTATCCATATGATATACCTCAATTCCAACTTTTTTTTAAAACAAACTCTTTATCATATAACCTGGTTGTGAACTGATCCAGCATTTTCTCCATATTCCTAAAAAATCACTGCACCGACATTGAGTGACAGAATCTGTCTGCTGGTGAGAGGAGAGCTAGTGAGAAATCATGATACAATCAAAATTAAAAGCAGACAAAGGCAGCACTACCATCATTATGAATATGTCAGATTAAAAAATATATTTTAAACTTAGAGAGGTCCTACAATAGTTTGATCAGAGATTGATTAGCGATTTCCAATGTAAAACTATGATAAACTAATCCCAGAGGCTCCATGTCTTATATTTATTAGCTAAAGAATCCTCTGGGACATTCTATTTTCTTGGGGTTAATTCTCTATTTCAACCAGTGGCTATTTTTGTTGACAGTTATCTTCAGAAGATTGTTAAAATATTGCCTAATTGTCTCAAGGATATGGGTGACTTTCTTATGTAAGATTGCACATATGGATATGACAGTATCTTTTTTATGCACAGTGGATATAAAAAGCTTATACAGTGGTCCCTCAAGATACAATGGCCACAGGATACAATATTTTCAACATACAATGGTCTTTTCTGACCCATCTTAAGTTTAACCCTTAGAGTACAAGCGCCGTACATGCAGGGCGTTATGGCCAGCAAGTCTCTGCTGTTTCTAACAGCAGAGACTTGTGGCTACTTACCGCCATCGGCGGCGTCTTGCTGGGCCTTTAGATGCCGTGATCACACGTGATCACGGCATCAGGATGCGTCTCAACCCGTCTCAAGCGTACGCTTCCGGGTGGTGTACAGACGCCCCGAGTGGCCAATGGGGTGTCTGTACACCATATGAAAACTGTAATCCTCGCTGCTGAGGATTACAGTTTTCAAACTGCAATTCTTATTCTGGCCACCAGATGGCAGGCCAGTATAAGAAATGAGCAATTCTTGGATTTATCTCCATCTAGTAAATCCCTGATTGCTCATAAAGAAAAAAAAACACAATATATTAGCTCATATTTGAGCTTTAAAATAATCACAAAAATTTTTAAAATTTAAAAAAATATATATAAAAAAATAAAACAAATATAGTTCAAATCACCCCCCTTTCCGTATAATTAAACAATAAATACCTAAATAACAATAAATATAGACATCATGGGTATCACCATGACTGAAAACACCCGTACTTTTAAAATATAAAAAAAAATTCCAATACGGCGAATTGTGTGGCGGAAAAAAACGTCCAAATGGCGATTCGCTGGTTTTTGTCGCTTTTTTTCTAAAAAAAAATTAAATAAAAAGTGATCAACAAGTCATACACACCCCAGAATGGTATCAATAAAAACTTCAGATTGCCCCGCAAAAAATGAGCCCCCATACAGCTCCGTACACATAAATACCAAAATGTTATAGGGGTCAAGATATGACAAAAAAAAGGCCAACTTTATAATTATTTTATCACTATCAAAACGCAGGAAAAACTATACATATTAGGTATCGCCGGATTCATACTGACCAGTAGAATGAAAGTAACTGGTCAGTTTTAATGAACATCGAATGTTGTAAATAAGAAACTGTAATAAGAACTGTAAGCGGAATAGCGTTTTTTTTGCAATTTCACCTGATTTGGAATTTTTTCCCGCTTCCCACTACACCATATGCAATATTAAATGGTGGCGTTGGAAAGTACAACTTGTCCCACAAAAAACAAGCCCTCATACAGCTGTGAGACAGCTGTGTTCTGTGTGAACAGAAAAATAAAACAGTTATGGCTGTTTGAAGGCAGGGAGTGCAAAACGAAAACGCATAACCGAAAAAACCTCCTGTACTGAAAGGGTTAAAGTAGACTTAGCATACAATGCCTCAGTCTCAGATCCACCCAATCAAGGTCAATTCTGTGGTAAAATGGCTGTATTATTTGATAGTTATAAGCTATTTCTGATGGTTATATGTAAGGACTTGTTTTGTCTGTCTTAGTTATCTGCTTATTTTTCTTAAATCTTCATTTTCTCTTATCTTGGATGACATTTTGGGGCTTTTGAACCGATTACGCAAGTTACAATAATTTCATCATACAATGGCTATCCTGGAACCAATTAATATTGTAACTTGAGGGACCACTGTATACGAATATTCCTCATAGGGAAAGGATGATTACAGTTCATGAACAATTATATATGGATCCTTGTTTAATCGATTTATTGGTCTGCTGATGACTTTATTGGATTTGATATAAACAAAGAATTATGTTCGGTTTAGGATAAGTTTAGTTTTTCTTGCAGCTGCAGGGGACTTCAAGGGGGTCTCCTGCAGCTCCAAATTTTGCTAATATTTTTGTTTCTACTTTTTAGTCCACCTTTGTGTTTAATGGTCCACATGCCTCCAACATTTCTATGTGGTTGAGGCATGTGGACGATATCTTCCTTTTATGGAGGGGCACAGAGTGTATTTTGTTATATTTGTACAGTATTTGGATAGCAATCATGATATATTTGAATTTTCATTGACTAAGGATGAGAACCACATACAATTTTTGGTTCTAGAAATATCAAGGAATAGATAGAACTTGTTGACAACATTATTCTTCAAGTCCCCTGATAGGAATAATTGACTTAGGAGGAAGAATTTCCAGACTTTTACAGGTTTTCCTAAGAGTCAAATGGTTCATATTAAAAGGATATGTAGAGAAAAGACTATTTGAGGAATATGGAGAAATGATGGATCAGTTCACAGCCAGTGGATATGTTAAAGATTCTGTTAAAAAAAGTTGGAATTGAGGTATATCATATGTAGAGATGAGCGAATTTTTCAAAAATTAGATTCCGTTGGTCCGCCGAATTTTCCGAAACGATTCGATCCGAATAAATTTGTGGCGAATAGTGTTAAAAAATGGCTACTTCCGGCCTGCAGAGAGCCTGTATAGTGGTGAAGAACACTGTGCCTTGCAGTAACACGCATAGGGAGTCTGCTGTGGTAGTGAAACAATACTGTGAGCCAGTATGACACACAGATAAAAGGCATCGCTCTTAGAATCGCTGCAGACTTTACGTATTTTGGCAGTTATGGGGCCAAAACTGACCAAATAACTAAAGTCTAAACTTAGCCTTACAGGTCAATGTTAGCGCTAGCTATAAAGAACCGTGCAGAGGCCCAAGATCCTACTAGAGCGCACTCCTTTTACACTAATTCACTGATTCCACATAGATTTCTTACAGAACCTGTTCTATTACACACTTAAACAAGCAGAGCCCCCCTCCAGACATTGTGGAGTTGGCAGTGACAGCAGCATCAGGAGACCACAGAGTGCTACAACAACAGTGTACAAGAGGCAGTGACAGCAGCTGTACCATCAGGAGACCACAGAGTGGCACGACAATAGTGTAGAGGTGGCAGTGACAGCAGCTTTAGCATCAGGAGAACACAGAGTGATATGACGAGAGTGTAGAGGAGGCAGTGACAGCAGTTGTATGATCAGGAGAACACAGAGTGCTATGACGAGAGTGTAGAGGAGGCAGTGACAGCAGCTGTAGCATCAGGAGAACACAGAGTGCTACGACGACAGTTTATAGGAGGCAGTGGCAGTAGCTGTAGCATTATGAGGACACACAGTGGCACAATGACAGAGTGTGGAAGTGGCAGCAGCCATAGTAGCAGAATTGTGAGGTCACACAATGGCACAATGACAGAGTGTGGAAGTGGCAGCAGCCGTAGTAGCAGAATTATGAGGTCACAGAGTGGCACAATAGAAAGAGAAAATTTCTCATGACCACTAATGTCTGTGCCCGAGGAATTGACATAGAAGAAGTGTCAACCGTTGACCACAGTTTGACCTGCCTGTGACTGTACAAGGTCTGAGTGGCACAAATACAGTGTAGAGGAGGCAGTGGCAGCAGAAGTAGAATTTGGAGGCTACAGAGTGACACAATGACAGAGTGTGGAAGTGGCAGCAGTAGTAGTAGCAGAATTATGAGGTCACACAGTGGCACAACGACAGAATGGCCCGACAAAAATGAAAACATCAGTCAGTAGAATTTCGCAGTCACAGAAAGGACCAATGCAAAGACTGCAAATGTCAGTAGTGCAGAATTATGAAGTCACACAGTGGCACAACGACAGAGTGGCCCGACAAGAATGAAACCGTCAGTCAGTAGAATTTCGAGGTCACAGACAGGCCCAATGACAAGATTGAAAATGTCAGTTAGGAGTGTGGTGATGCATGGAAGGTGCAGCATGGAGGAGGAGGACAGCGGCTCGGAGGAGGGAGTGCTGCTGAAGCAGCACCGCAAGGAGAAGAAGCAGCTGCCAAGATTCAGAGGATGAAAAACTGGGCCAAGAATGACAAAAAGAGAAAAAAGCAGCTGACTGGAGGAACGGCACAAGCAGGAGCTGGCAGAGGTGTCACAGAAGCAGTGCGCCGAGGTGAGCAGCATTGGTAATGGAGTCACCAGTTTAGATATTGGAAATGAAGTCACCTTTAAGCAGACGCGTGTGTCTAAAGCACAGAAGAGGAGGGAGAAAAAGGACGCCCTAGAAAAGGAGAGAGATGAGCGCATTGCGGAGGCTGAAATAGAGAACCTGAGTGGAGCCCGGCACCTGGAAAGTCAAAAACTCGCCCAGATTTTGTCTCAGAGACAGCTGCAGATCAAACAGATCCCATCAGACGGCCACTGCATGTACAGAGCTATTGAATACCAGCTGAAGGAACGCAACGATAACGTCACCCTGACAAGTCTCAGACGCCAAACTGCAGACTACATGCAGAGTCACACCGACGACTTCCTCCCATTTTTAACCAATTCTGCCACAGGGAAATGTACACTCAAGATGAATTTCAGAAGTATTGCACTGAAGTGGCAAACACACCAGCTTGGGGAGGTCAGTTAGAGCTTCGGGCCCTGTCACACAAACTGCAGACTCTTATAGAGGTCAAGGCAGACGCCTCGTCGATTATCATCGGTGAAGAATATACGAATAAGCCGGTAACTATTGTATATATGCACCATGCTTACGGACTGGGAGAACATTATAACTCTGTAGAGCCACTAATGGTAGCTCCTGCAGACTAGTCGCCATGTTGAAGAACCTACCATACTGTATGTCTCCATTGGCCCCCATTTTGGACCGATAGCGAGGGTCCAATAGGGTGGAGAGCCAGTAGTCGTCCCTCTGCCGAATAGTGACAATACGGCTGTATACAGAAGAGGCACCGTTTGTGTGGTATGAGAAGGCGGCCACGGCACCTCCTGAGTGAAAAAAATATTAATCATGTAATATATATTTCAGTGGTGCAGGATTTGGTTGGTTGGCTCCTGATTAACTGCCTGATTGGACAATGTTAAAGCATAATTTTATTTGTCAGATATAGTTAAAAAGACCAGTGGCTAAACCACTGAACAATACCGTTCAGGCTTGGCAAACACAAGGTATAGGGACTATTTAAATCACGTCCCTCTTGTACCTTGTGGCCACAAAACGTACATGTGCCATATGATAGGGCAATTAAGCTTGGTATTGCCCCTTCACTTTATCATATGCACTAGACGCTCTCAACATAAATTGAATGGGGCAAACATAAATAGGGAATATCTCTATTGTTTACAGAGCGAACCTAAACACTTCAGTGCTGGTAATCCCTATAATGTTATGCCCCATGAGAGCCTATGCTACCTATTAAATCTAAGATTGCCTGTGGCTCAACGCGTTTCTGCTGTATCTTGGATCAGCTATTCATCAGGAGCCAGTGTACTTAGTTAGCAAACAGACAAACAAACAAATATATAAAGTAATAAAGACTCCGCACGCCACTGATATCGGGCGTGCAGCAGGCAGCATGCGGCACTATGATGGCCGTAGCGCGGCCGCTTCCCGCCGCTCTTTTTGAAGGCCAAGCCACGCCCCCTCATGGATCCAACCAATCACATGCAACACTAATAAATGAGACAAGGCTTTACAATAACTAACTTTGGCGCTGTAGGCCAAATAAAACTTTTTTGACAATAATACACACTACAAATGGCTGTGATTCTCCCACTTCAGCACAGAGCGAATAATACATTTGTTTGCGACACTAATAGCTGCTAAAACACTTTACTATATATAATTTTGGCACTGTGCGCTTAAAGTTAAAACATTTTTTAACTATAATACACGCTACAAAGGGCTGTAATTCTCCCACTTCAGCACAGAGCAAATAATACATTTGTTTGCGACACTAATAGCTGCTAAAACACTTTACTATATATAATTTTGGCACTGTGCGCTTAAAGTTAAAACATTTTTTAACTATAATACACGCTACAAAGGGCTGTAATTGTCCCACTTCAGCACTGAGCGAATAATATGTTTTTTGGGCAACAGTAATAAATGCCAGTAGCTTTTAAAATATATAGAACTTTGGCACTGTACGCCTACTAAAACAGTTTTACTATAATACACGCTACAAAGGGCTGTAATTGTCCCACTTCAGCACCAAGCGAATAATACGCTTTTTTGCAACACTAATGGCTGCTAAAACACTTTACTATATATAACTTCGGCGCAGTACGCCTACTAAAACTGTTTTTTTTTTAGAATAATACATGCTACAAAGGGGTGTAACTCTCCCACTTCAGCCCCGAGCGAATAATACGTTTTTTTGCAACACTAATGGCTGCTAGAACACTTTACAATTTATAACTTTGGCGATGTACGCCTACTAAAACTCTTTCTTTTAGAATAATATACGCTACAAAGGGCTGTAATTCTCCCACTTCAGCACCAAGTGAATGATACGTTTTTTTGCAATACTAATGGCTTATAGAACACTTTACCATATATAACTTTGGCGCTGTACGCCTACTAAACCTGTTTTTTTTAGAATAATACACGCTACAAAGGGCTGTAATTCTCCCACTTCAGCACCGAGCGAATACTATGTTTTTTTTCAACATTAATTCTCCCACTTCAGCACAGAGCAAATAATACGTTTTTTTGGCAACTGTAATAAATGCCAGTAGCTTTTAAAATATAGAACTTTGGCGCTGTACGCCTACTAAAACATTTTTTTTAGAATAATACATGCTACAAAGGGCTGTAATTCTCCCACTTCAGCACTGAGCAAATAATACATTTTTTTGCAACACTAATGGCTGCTAGAACACTTTACTATATATAAATTTGGCCCTGTACGCCTAATAAATCTCTTTTTTTTTTAGAATAATACACACTACAAAGGGCTGTAATTCTCCCACTTTAGCACCGAGCAAATAATACATTTTTTTGCAACACTAATGGCTGCTAGAACACTTTACTATATATAATTTTGGCGCTGTATGCCTACTAAAACTCTTAATTTTTTAGAATAATAGATGCTACAAAGGGCTGTAATTCTCCCACTTCAGCACAGAGCAAATAATATGCTTTTTTGACAACAGTAATAAATGCCAGTAGCTTTTAAAATACATAACTTTGGCGCTGTACACCTACTAAAACAGTTTTTTTAAAGAATATTACACACTACAAAGGGCTTTAATTCTCCCACCAGCACAGAGCAAATAATGTTTTTTTGGCAACAGTAATAAATGCCAGTAGTTTTTAAAATATAGAACTTTTGCACTGTACAACAACTAAAACTCTTATTTGTTTATAGAATAATACACGTTACAAAGGGTTGTAATTCTCCCACTTCAGCACCGAGCGAATAATACGTTTTTTTGGCAACAAGAACACTTTACAATATAGAACTTCGTCTACTAAAACTTTTTTTTAACAATAAAACACGCTACAAAGGGCTGCCATTTTCCCACTTCACCACAGCTAATAAGCCTCAACACTAAAACTGCAAAAAAGTGCTGTACTAAATGTAACTACAGCGCACAAGGTAGAGATGAGCTAATCTATTCGCTGATTTGTTGATTCTTATCGAATCTTTGAAATTTTCAGCTGTGAAGCGAATCCGAATATTAGGTGATTCGCTTCGGCTTTGCACGCATTCGATAGGTAGTTTGTCCTATAAATTATACACTATTGCTACGTATAAGTTACTGTTGCGTACGAACTCAATTCATTAGCGAAATTTTACTGTTATTTCGTTTATCGTGTGCAAAAGCCTGGGAGGAAAGCGGTCACCTAACCTAGTGGGCAGGGCTTGCTCTGATTGGCTCAGGCTCGGTAAGCCAGTGATCCATCACTTCTGCTGCGACTGCTGAGATGAGCAGAAGCTCTGAGACCTGTTTTGTAAAAATTGGGGTGCAATTGCTCTAGAAATCCATATTACACATATCAGGGATACTGCAGGGCAAGTTCCGGGCCAGTTCAGGGCTAGTAATTAATCAGGCAGAGAGAGAGAGAGACAGGGAGAGATAGGGAGTGACAGGGAGATACAAGGACAAAGACTAGCTGCAGGGCCACAGAGTGAATTGAAAAATGTCTGGAATGGATAAGCAAAAGGGGTCAATTTCCAGCCAGACCTCGAGCTCTAAAAAAAAGGAGAAGGTGGCACAGGGCAGAAGTGCCAAAGGACCTGTAGGCAGAGCATCAATACTTGGCCGTTGTTCCACCAGGCTAACCTACCAAGGTGCAAAATTGTAGTGGAGGAGAAAGTGGATGAGGTAGTGGAATGGATGGCACGCTCATCTCAGTCTCAGCCGAATGATCTGCTGTCATCTGCTGCTACAGTATCCATATGAAGCCAGGGGACAGACTCAAAGCATTCCTCCTGCTCCACCATTCCTCTCCAGCAAAGCCTGTCATTTTCGCATGCACTTTGTAAGCTTATGCGTACGTGTTCAAAGAGGTTGCGTACCTTTTTGCCTGAACGTTCGTTATTACTGCGCGAATGTTCGCTAAAAGCCATATAATTACGTGTATTTTGTACGCAAATTCAACAAATCTATTCGTCGAATATACGAATCTTAGGAAAAGTTTGGTGAATATTCGGCGAATAAAATTTTGCATGATTCGCTCATCTCTAGCACAAGGGTTAACAAAACCCCAATAACCAGAATTACAGAGGCAACATGAGCATGAACCTGACATGAGCAGCTTTATCATATCAATTTTGAATCCCAGTCACTGAAACCAAGGTGTAATACCATTTTCCTATTACCCTGTGGTTGCACTTCTTTCCATATCTCACACTGTCTCTGGACATATAATGCACATTCTGATTTAAGAAAACTGTCCTTAAGCATTGTGGTTTGCTTCAACAAGTCCCCAAGTTTGGACACTTATTTAGAAGTAAACCACAGTTTGTGTATAGCAAAGGGAAGTCATTGGCGAATCAGTTGATTAAAGTTGACATTGTAACTAGCCGCATGTCAAGACATTGGTATTTGAAGACACAAAAAAGAGACACATTTCCGTGTCAGTCCTATGTAAATTGCAATGTCATTACAAAAGCGGACTTTATTTGTCATCCCAAACAAGGATTTAAGATGAGAAGAAAGCTGAATTAATTAAGAAGCCAGCACAGGAGTTAACCAGGAAAAATGCCACTATAAGACTAATGTGGCAAAACATATTTTTGAGGCTAAACATAATGTAAGAATGAGCAAACTGATGAATTTGGGATTCGGTTAAATTTCTCAAAAAGGTTGGATTCAGGCAAACCAGAAACAGAGCCTATCACACTAATGTTTGTTTCTCAAAAATATATATGCATTTTCTAAGTGACACTCTTTCTCATTATGGAGAGCCCATAAGACGCTGCATACATGGTATTGTAGACCAGATGATACCCCTTCTATATAAAGTAGTAAAACCGTGCTGCTCCAAACTACCAGTGGAAAAGTACACCTTTAAAATACACAGGGAGTTCTTCTGATATGATCAAATCTGATAGAGTGACTTCGACTCCCACAAGAATCAGTGCTCTTTATTCTTATAATATTAAAAGAGACAACCCAACATAGTGAAGTCCCGTAAGTCCTTTATCTTATAAAATCATTTATTAGATTCCATGAAATTTCAGTCACATAAAACAAGTAACAATCCTCTCGCCTTCACTGTGTTCGGTAGTCTCTTTTAATATTATAGGAATAAAGAGCACTGATTCTTGTGGGAGTCAGAGTCACGCTATCAGATTTGATCATATCTCTGTGTATTTTAAAGGTGTACTTTTTCACTGCTAACTTGGAGCAGCGAAGTTTTACTACTTTATATGGACTGTGTGTGAACAATACCCACCTCACGATGAACCTGCAGTGCTCTAAGTGCAACATTGACTTGGGATTCAAACATTTTTTTTTTGTTCTTGTTTTTATTTTTAGATTTATATAGTGATGCCCCTACTATGCCAAGTACATTTGCGCAGTATTGTAGGCTAGACAATGTGCCTGGTATGCTGAGTGCATGTGTGCAGTATTGTAGACCATGCAATGCTCCTCTGGGTTTCTGGAAAATATACTTAAATTAGCTTTCCTAAACCTATCTGATTAGACATGATAGTTTGCAAATCGTTCTCTTCTGCCTTTGTCTGTTTAAGGGCTTTTGTCTTGAAAGTACTGGTTAAAGATGTGAGGCTGGCTTTGCTTTTTTTCTAGCTTTGCTACATACTAGAGTTGAGCGAATCCTAAAAGATTCGGGGATTCGGAATTCGGCCCGAATTTTTCGCGGCATTCGTGGGTTCGGGCCGAATCACGAATCCCATTAAAGTCTATGGGAGACCCGAATATTTTTGCAGGGGCAGAGGCGTAGCTAGAGGTTCAGCACAGGGGGGGCGAAACATACTTGAGTGGGCCCCCCACTTGGCTTCCCAAACGCACGTTTCCAACTTCACAGGCACATACTACTAGTTGTGGTTATAATATTGTATTAGAAAGATGACTGTATAAACTGCTAGATCATCTATGCTGTTAAGTACAGTACAATAGACTTTCTACATACCCTACTCTAAATACTCTACCACATAATGCAGTGAAATATAGGAGTAATAGGAGTAAAAAAACAAGAGTACTCCTATGTTAAAGGAAACCTGTCCACAGTTTTTACATCACTAAACTAACAGTCCCCTGCCCCCATCAGACCTCAGATCATCAGAATGTGCCCCCCATCAAACCTCAGATCAGTGTATTGTGCCCCATCAGACCTCAGATCAGCAGAATATGCCCCCATCAGACCTCAGATCAGCGTATTGTGCCCCATCAGACCTCACATCAGCCTACTGTGCCCCCATCAGACCTCACATCAGCGTATTGTGCCCCATCAGACCTCAGATCAGCGTATTGTACCCCATCAGACCTCAGATCAGCAGAATGTGCCCCCATTAGTCCTCACATCAGCCTACTGTGCCCCCATCAGACCTCAGATCAGCGTATTGTGCCCCCATCAGACCTCAGATCAGCATATTGTGCCCTCATCAGACCTCATATCAGCAGACTGTGCCCCCATCAGACCTCATATCAGCAGACTGTGCCCCATCAGACCTCATATCAGCCTACTGTGCCCCTATCAGACCTCAGATCAGCGTATTGTGCCCCCATCAGACCTCAGATCAGCGTATTGTGCCCCATCAGACCTCAGATCAGCAGACTGTGCCCCCATCAGACCTCATATCAGCAGACTGTGCCCCCATCAGACCTCAGATCAGCGTATTGTGCCCCATCAGACCTCAGATCAGCGTATTGTGCCCCCATCAGACCTCAGATCAGCAGACTATGCCCCCATCAGACCTCATATCAGCAGACTGTGCCCCCCATCAGACCTCATATCAGCAGACTGTGCCCCCATCAGACCTCAGATCAGCGTATTGTGCCCCCATCAGACCTCAGATCAGCAGACTGTGCCCCCATCAGACCTCAGATCAGCAGACTGTGCTCCCATCAGACCTCATATCAGCAGACTGTGCCCCCATCAGACCTCATATCAGCCTACTGTGCCCCTATCAGACCTCAGATCAGCGTATTGTGCCCCCATCAGACCTCAGATCAGCGTATTGTGCCCCCATCAGACCTCAGATCAGCAGACTGTGCCCCCATCAGACCTCATATCAGCAGACTGTGCCCCCATCAGACCTCATATCAGCAGACTGTGCCCCCATCAGACCTCATATCAGCAGACTGTGCCCCCATCAGACCTCAGATCAGCAGACTGTGCTCCCATCAGACCTCATATCAGCAGACTGTGCCCCCATCAGACCTCATATCAGCCTACTGTGCCCCCATCAGACCTCAGATCAGCGTATTGTGCCCCCATCAGACCTCAGATCAGCGTATTGTGCCCCCATCAGACCTCATATCAGCAGACTGTGCCCCCATCAGACCTCATATCAGCAGACTGTGCCCCCATCAGACCTCATATCAGCAGACTGTGCCCCCATCAGACCTCAGATCAGCCCACCCAGCCACATAGGATTAAAATAAAAAACTTTACTTACCTGTTCTGCGCTGCGGCTGCCCTCCGGTCCGCGCTCCGCTCTCTTCCGTGGCCCGCGCACACTATGACCTGACGCTGCGTGCAGCGTCAGGTCATAGTGCGCGCCGCCAGGGAAGAGAGCGGAGCGCGGACCGGAGGGCAGCCGCAGCGCAGAACAGGTAAGTAAAGTTTTTTATTTAATCCTATGTGGCTGGGTGGGCTGATCTGAGGTCTGATGGGGGTCCCTAAATACAAGTGAGCGCTTCCATAATGGAAGCGCTCACTTGTATTCGCCTGATAGTAGGCAAGGTCATCCTTGCTGGGGCCCCCCTGAGTCACTGGGCCCGGAGCCGTCGCCCCCCCTGCCCCCCCGGTAGCTACGCCACTGTGCAGGGGCCAAATGTTCTGCACAGTCAAGTTTGCCCCAACATTTGAAAACCTCAGAAAATGATGGAAACACCTTGGAAATGCATAGGAAACACCAGGGGCAGCATGTAGGGATGCCTCTGAGGCTACCTAATTGCACCATTTTTTCTAAATCTGGCCAATAGTCTGGTGATGACCCCAAGGCAATTTTCAGGGACACGGTAATGGTGACCCACTTAAAAATGCTGCCTGACAACCTGGCGGTGAACCCCTGATTGTCTGTCTTTCAATAAGATTGCAGTGTAAAGCATGGTGGTGAGCCTCAGTAATAAGATTGCAGTGTAAAGCATGGTGGTGAGCCTCAGTATGACTTTTTAGATGGAGATTGCATGTGGTCACGTACTCCCTGGAACCCCATAGTCACCCCTTCTCTGATGTGCTACCCCAGAACATTCTCTGCCCCAATTCGCAAGACCTTTTGCAGTCTCCGTGTGCTGACAGTGGGGATTTACCAGTGTTGTCTGAGGAGGTGGTGGACAATGGCGAGACACAGGTGTCGGGGGGTGAGGTAGTTGAAAGTTAAGCAAGTTACAGTGGGGACTCCTTGGGGGGACTTTCTCATGATGGGACAGATTCAACTTGGGCGGATCAGGCACAGGAACAGATCAATTTTTTTTTTGTGTTTATTTAACTTTTATTTAGCACAAATAACCACAGAAATATTTATTCGTTCTCTTTGCTGCGCAGTCTGGCGTTGGGGTTCGTCACTTTGATGGCGAGCTGTGCCGCTCTCTCCACAATGGTCTTTCGGTTCTTTGAGGAGACGTTGTGGGCGATTTCTGCACAGAAGGACTTGTTGCTCATCAACAGAACCTCGAGCTCCTTGACATTGTGGACCAGGAATTTGCGGAACCCTGTGGGCAGCATTTGTTTGGTCTTCTTGTTGCTACCGTACCCAATGTTGGGCATCAGGATCTGCCCCTTGAACCTCCTGCGGGCTCTGTTGTCAATACCTCTGGGTTTACGCCAGTTACGCTTAATCTTTACATAACGGTCTGATTGGTGGCGGATGAACTTCTTTGTCCGCTTCTTGACGATCCTGGGCTTAATGAGGGGCCGGAGAGCCGCCATGATACCGGTTCGGAGCGTCCGCCTTCTCTGCAGACAGCCCGAGGAAGAGAGCGGAACAGATCAATTTTAAGTGTGAGGCAACATCAGCACCACAACCGCTTGGGAGAGGCAGTGGGCATTGTGTTTAGAAAGGCTGATGGGCTTCTGTCAGCACTGTGTGTATAGAACCCCATGGCCTTTCATAAAAAATTTGGTTACAAAGCCGCATGACTCCTGAAAAATTGTTTTTAGAAAGCCGGATGACTTTCCTGAAAAATTGTTAGTAGGAAGCCGGATGACTTTCCTGAAAAATTGTTGCATATGCAACTCAGATGAAGAGGAGGAGGAGGAGGAGGAGGAAAGCAAGCAATTTAGGAGGTAGCCTGAAGTGGGGATGAGAACTGGGGGGATATCCATGACCTGTTCATCTTGATGAACGTGAGGATGTCGGCGTAGTCGGTGGACAGGCGCGTCCGTTTGTCCGTAATGATACCCCCGGCGTCATTAAAAACCCTTTCAGACAGTACACTTGCAGCAGGGCAGGCAAGCACCTCAAGAGCGTACTGCGCAAGTTCTGGCCACCTGTCCAGCTTGGCCAGCCAATAATTATATGGCGTGGAGTTATCGGTCAGGACGTTGGTCTGGTCCGCGACATACTCCCTCACCATCTTGCGATACTGTTCCGCCCTGCTCTGCCTGCCCTGTGGCTGTGTCGTACTGTCTTGCTGGGGTTTAAGAAACTTGGCAAAAGCATGGAATAGTGTATCCCTGCCCTTGGCGCCTACACTGACTTTCCCCCTCCTCTCCAACTTCAGCCACTGCAGTCCGCCCCCTGTTGCTCGACTGGTCTGGAAAGGCCTGTAGCAGTTTCTGAACCAGGGCCTTGTGGTAGAAAGTGACTCGGGTGCTCCTTTCCTCCACGGGTATAAGTTGGGCAAAGTTGTCCTTGTAGCGTGGGTCAAGGAGGGTGTACACCCAATAGTCATTGGTGTACAGTATCCCCACAGATCAATACGGTATCTATAGACTCTGAGGTATATAGCAGGCTGATGAAATGTATTCACTAGTCACTGCAACGTGTATTACGGATCAGTGAAATTAAACGGACAATGTAGATAGATATGCAGGTACGATTATTTTCAGACCTATCCAAAAAAAGATGTACGCAGTTTGCGCAAATAAAACGGGAATCCACAGATCAATACGGTATCTATAGACTCTGAGGTATATAGCACGCTGATGAAATGTATTCACTAGTCACTGCACAGTCAAGCACAGGAATATATCTGTTTAGATATGTATAGTTTGATCTATGTGGCTGGACAAGGTGTACCAGGCACAGCTCTGCACAGAATGCAGGCTTACAGCATATACTGTATAGTTTTCTTCAGAGAATCAATTGGTTTTTAAAAGACTATTGTGGCTTCCTATTCCTACACAGAATACAGGCTTACAGTATATACTGTATACTGTTTTTCAGAGTACAAATAGTCTTTAAAAAGACTGTTGAGGCTTCCTATCCTAACTCCTAACTGCTTGCTGCACACACTACACGAGCTAACACTGTCTCTGTCGGTCTCTTCTCCTTCCCAAAAGCACAATGAGGCTGATGCTGCAGGTCCCTTCCTTATGTAAATTTAGGTCACATGTCACTGCCAGCCAATCACTGCTGGGGAGGTATAGGGGATGTTACATCACAGCAGGCGTTCCCACAGGCTTCCCTTTGATGCTGATTGGCTGAAAAAAAACGGGCATTTCAAACTGGCAGTGACGCACGAATCATCACGAGTCCGCGCTGGCTCGGGATGCCGAGCCGAAGCGGGCAATATTCGGCTCGCTCATCACTACTACATACGCATGTTCAAAAGGTAGGAAAGCATCTCTATCAATCTGCTGTGTGAAAATAATGCAGTGCTCATTAATGCTGTGTTCTCCTTACTGTCTAAGTTCTTGCTGTGCAGTAGTAAGTATAATTATAGTTTCTGTCCTTTCTATTTTCCTAAGGATAGAACTTTATTTCACAATTTTGGACCAACTTCAGACAAAAACCTCTCCAAAATATCCTTCAACTGAAACTCAGACAAGATAATTGTAAAATCCTTCAAAGCTTACACCTCTCTCGATAAAACATGCAAACTAGTTCTGTAGCTAGAAGGACAAGAGAACCTGAATGTCTCCGGGGTGCTCTTTATCATTAGGGAGACAAAAAAATAAGCATGAGTATTGTATGACAGGTGAAACTACTTTTGGTTTCTAGGAAGAGTACATGTTAATCATATATCTTAATTTGACTGGCATGAGAAAAGATTTGCATTCTTTTCTGTTTTGGAAGAAAAGCTAATTTGAATATCTTTCCAGATAGCCAAAGGTATGCAAATTGTCTTTCCCAGAAAGCCAAAAGTGTGCCTGACAAAAAGAAAAGAGGGGATAAGCCTATCTAATACCAGAATTAAGATATGCAATATGTGATATACTCTTCCTAGAAACCAAGAGTAATGTCACTAGGCATACAATACTCTTGCATATTTTTTGGTCTCGCTAATGATAGAGATAACCCCACAAGACAAGTCAACAAAGTAGGTCAAGTTTCTATAGAAAGAGAACAAACTTGCATATATCATTAGGAGATGTATAAGTTTCGCTTCTCTGCCTTTTGGCTAAGATCAAGTGTAGTACCTGACAGTGCTGCCTTGGTCTTGGCTGGGAGGTGCCCGGGGTACCCGAATCCTTGGCCTTGGGGCACAGCACCAGTTCATAGCTGGTGTCTTACCCCTTGCTGCTATTAGGGAGGAGGCTTAGTCCCCAGGCAACGAGAGGCGATCACCTCGCCTGCTATCTAGTAGGGCGTTTCAACAGTTCCTGAGACGTGTTTCGTTTCTTTGTGGAGAGATGGCGGATACTGATTTCCAGAGCTCTGATTTGGGCGAAGTACCTGCATACGAGAGAATTAGAAATGGTGTGTGGTTCCTGTTTCTGGATCCAGAGAAAAAAAAAAAGGATGGACTTACCTTTCTGGTGGAAACCATTCTACTTGGTCTTGCCAAAGTACGGAAAGAACTGATCTTTTCTATGCTTGAATTTCCAAAGCGTGGGTTATACGATGTTGTTTTTCTTACAGAAGATATCTGTTCTGCAATAGTAAAAAGATTGGAGCAACAAAGTTTAAACCCTGTTTTGAGTGGAGTAAAGATAATGTCTCACTTTCCAAGAAAAGAAAGAGTTATTACGGTAAGGATGTATAGTCCCTATATTCCAGAAGAAGATATTGTTGCGTTTCTGCTACGTTTTTGTGAGGGTGTAAGTTCAGGAGGGAAGATCTTCAATAAGTATGGTATTTGGTCCACTAAGTGGAAGTTTTTGGCAAAATTCAAGGAAAACTCGAGTGGCGAGGTGATTTACCCTCCTAGTCGATTTAAGATTGGATCAGTAAACGGTGATCTCTTTTTTAATGGGATGCCCGAGTTCTGCCGGAACTGTAAGAAATATGGCCACAAGAAAGAAGAATGCACTTACCAATGGTGTTCTTGATGTGAAGAGGAAGGACACTTGGCTGTAACCTGTTAAAAAAGGAAGAAAGTGTAATCTATGTGGAGATATTGGTCATATGTATTCAGCCTGTATAAAGAAGAAGGGAAAGATGGAAAAGAAGGAAGAGAGATTTGAAGAAGAAAAGAGTTTGGTGACACAAGAAGAAATAAAAAGGAAAAACGGAAGAAGAAAAAAATATGGACTTAGAAAGAGAAGTGGGTTTGGTGATATCCTCATCAGAAGAGGGTGGAGAGGTAGGAGAATCAAAAAAGAGAAAGAAAAGCAAGCCAGAAAAATTTGTATTGCCAGTAAAATTTCAGGAATTACAAACAAAGTTAAAAACATTATATCCCGATCAGGATTTGCAAATAGCTAGAAATTACGTGATGCAAACATATGAGAAGAACCCAGCTACGTTTATTGCTGAAGAAAAATTGGACAATTGGTTAATAAAAGCCTTGGAAGATAAAATTGACGTGTCAATGGAGGAATATCAGGCTCTACAAGATGCCCTGTTGATAAGTGTAGGCAATTTGGGAAGAGCAGTGCTTGCAGAAGTCATAAAGAAAACAAAAATGAAGGAAAAATAGTTTATTGTTTGTTTTGTCTTGGCTTTTAATCAGAAAAATAAGAAAATAAAATAAAAAAATTAAAAAAAAAAAATGTTGATTCGGATGATGACGCGCAAAAAACATACAAGGTTTTGAGTATGTTGGCGTCTTCTGATGCTGTCAACTTAAAAAAAAATAGTCTGTTCTTATCAGTTCTGGCAGGGCAAGGGCTGTCACACTGTGAGGATGGAGAGGCACGAGGAGTCACCTTGGTGGATGGTCGGTGCCTTTGGGCCCCGGGCTATGAGACCAGGTGGCATACGGATCTTATGCCAGGGGGCTGAGTAGTTTGAAAGCCCGAGGTGCAGAAGTGCCCCAGGAGTGGTGACCCTGGGGTGCCTGAACTCACTGGGGGTGGGAGCCCACTGAGATTTACGGCACATTTGCACAGCACTTACTTTTGAGCGCACACATCTCTTTTTGCCCAGCTTTGGCTTGCCTTTGCCGAACAAAAGAGGAATTTATTTTTATTCTGGCTGAATGACCGGGCCTTATTTTGGGCACTCATTCACTATTTATTTACTTTTTATGTCACTTTGTGTTCACAGGATTTTCAATGGTTACGGCGCCCTAACGGATACCGCCCTTGAGGTCTAGGGTCTGTGCCGACTCACCCGGGGTGGCACCTGGGAGAGAAAGCCGGAGCACAGACGGGCGTACCCTCGGCTTCGGCTGAGGGTTGCCTACTTGGGTGTACACCCGGCTTCGGCTGGGAGTCACCACTTTGTCCGAGTCCCTTGCAGGTGCCTTCTGGCCCGGAGGGATGAGGAAGGTTCTGGGGGGGCCTTCTTCTTTGGAAGAGGGCCTGCGATGGACCGTAGCCTTGGGCACTTTTTTTGTGTGGCACGCTGCACGATTTTGTTGCACTTGGTTTTTTCTAAGCACGCTCCTCGGGCTTTAAAAAAAAAAAAAAAAAAGTTTTGTGAGATGTTGTTATCGTCTTGTTTTAGTTTAATGTTATTTTGGAGGTCTCCTTGGTTTGTATGACTTTGAATCAAAATTATTAAATAAAATTTCTAAAGGTGTTATCTCTTTTTGATGCACAGTTTTATGCTCAGGTGAACACTATAGAGCTATAATTGTACTACTTGCTGCTGCACAGTAAGTAGGTACAGATGTAGCCAAGCTACAATTGACTCTGATAACACATGGCACATTCAAATCCATTGAAAAGTTAGTTATGACTAAGTCCAAACTTCAATTATTTGGTCAGTTATTTCCATCAGTTATTGTGAGCCAAAACTAGGTGGCTCAACAATAGCTGATGGAAATAACTGATCAGATAACTGAAGTGAGAACTCAGCCTTATCTTTTTCTAACCATTCTTTTCGGAACACGTTAAGCTCGGCCGCATCTATAAACAATAAGAAGAACACAGCAGCAATATGTGCTGTACTATTTTCACACAGCAAAGCAGAGATGCCTTTCTGCCTTTTAAACATGCTTATGTAGCAAAGCAAGAAAATAGGTAAATCAGCCTCACATCAGCAAGTAGTTCTATCAGGACAAAAGCCCTTATAGTTCATTCAGATGACCGTAAGGGCTCCATGCCCATATTGCAGCACGCAAACTGCAGGTCTGCAATATATAGGCACCAGCCATGTGCACTCCATTTGCAGATGTGGATCCATTGACTTGAAGGGGTCCTCAATCTGCAAGATACAGAAACAGATAGAACATGTATTATCATTCACAGAACAGAAGCACTCCTTTGGGCTTTCAAGTCAGAGCCTATACACAGCAAAAGATAGGACAAGTCCTATCTTTTGCTGTATTTTGTGGATCACAGACCCACTCAAAGTGCACATGGTGTCCATGCATTGCAGCTCAGCATACATATATCCATCTGAATGGACCCTTAATCAGAAAAAGAGCAGATAAGAACAGCATTTCTAGTTACAAGGCCTTAGAGGGAACCCCTGGGTGGGTACTATTGCTAGTATGGAGATCAGTTGATACATATGACAACTATTGTAGGCTAGACAATGCTTCTCTGGATTTCTGAGTAAAATGCACGCACATTATCATGCATAACATCTGCTGGTGTCAGATAGGTTTAGTAGTGGCATCACCTGGCCTACAATGCTGCGCATGTGTACTAGTCCTACCATAGGGTCTTCATAATGAAAAAGAGTACCCCTTAGATAACGCATAGGCCATATATTGTTGAGAACTACACCTGTGTGTACTAGTATTTGCACCTTTACAGATTTTTGCACATTTGTCACACGTAAATGTTTCAGATTAACAAATTTGAACATCAGACAAAGATAACCTGAGCAACTAGAAAAAGCTGTTATTAAATGATGATTCAGTTTATTAAGGAAAAAAGCTATTCCAAGCAACTTGGCCCTATATGAAAATAATTGCCCCCCCCCCATGAATTAACTGTGATTAACCACAATTTTTTGGAAAACTGAGTTCAATTTCACTTGCCACGACCAGGCATGATTACTGCTAGACCTGTAGAATCAAGAAATTACCGTACTTAAATAGAATATGTCTAACAAAATGAAGCAGGCTAAAAGATTATAAAAAGCAACACATCATTCCCCCATCTGAAAAAAATCAAGGACAGGTTGTAAAAGGTTACAAAGCTAGAGATGAGCGAGCACTAAAATGCTCGGGTGCTCGTTATTCGAGTCAAACTTTTCCCGATGCTCGGGTGCTCGTTTCGAATAACGAACCCCATTGAAGTCAATGGGAGACTCGAGCATTTTTGCAGGGGACCAAGGCTCTGCCTAGGGAAGGCTGGGTGAAAACCTGGAAACATCAGAAAATGATGGAAACACCACGGAAATGGACAGGAAACAGCAGGGGCAGCATGCATGGATGCCTCTGAGGCACCATTACCCCAAATTCTCAGGCAACAGCCTGGTGGTTACCCTCATGGCAATTGTGCTCACCCAGACCAAGAAAGGCGAGGCAAATACCCATCACATGTTAGGGAAGCACCCAACTAGGTGCAACGAAGGTCCATCACCGCCTGCAGGTGACACCACTGCTCATGCTGGCACTGCTGTGCTATCCCCCTCCCCACGACGCAGGCATAAGCCTGACACATCATGGTGACAGCATAGTGACACCAACAAGGGACCAAGTTAGATTGAGGTAGCAGTCAAATGTCTGTAGGCGAGCCTCCAAAAAAATTTATTTTGGAGTGTCCGAAGTTGACCCTCCTAAAATATTGTTTAGGAGTGTCTGTAGTTGACCCTTCTGTAAAATATTTTATTTGTTTTCCCTGTTATTAGTTAATGTACAACCCATGGCTGGCATGGTGGGAATATATAGGTTTTGCGTCACAGACGGTCCACTGCAACGTTACATTTTCTTCATCATTGCCAATTACTTTTTCACCAACTGCTGTCTGGCAATGATAAAGGGTAAGGTGAATCCACTGCGGAAGAAAAGTGTCATCCTCCTACAATTCTACACTTGCTCTCAATTGAAAAGGGGATGTTCTCGCCGTGGCCTTCCTCATAGTGGCCGCTTCTGCGGACGACAGAGGTGGTATACCTACTGACAGCCTGACCGAACACGATGGCAGACGGGGAGACACTCCCTCATGTAAAATTGTTTTGGAGTGTCTGAGGTTGACCCTCCTGTAAAATATTTTTTTTCCCTGTTATTAGTTCATGTACAACCCATGGCTGGCACGGTGGGAATATATAGGGAAGCACCCAACTAGGTGCAACGAAGGTCCATCACCCATGCCCATGCTGGCACTGCTCTCCTATCCCCAGCCACATGATGCAGGCATAAGCCTGACACAGCATGGCGGTGACACCAACAAGTGACCAAGTTAGATGAGGTAGCAGGTGAGCCACCCAAAAATTTAGCCTGACGCAGCATGACGGTGACAACAGAGTGACCGAGTTAGACTGAGGTAGAAAGAGGTGAAGCATCCTCCAAGTGGGCAGTACATGAGCGGCCCCAGGGTCAGACTCGGTCAGAGTATGTGAAATGTTCAGGGTGGCCGAACGCCAGGCTCGACGGCGGACCCGTTTCGGGTTATCGATTGTCGAAATGTTGGCTGACATCAAGTTTAGTATCTGTTCTTATCAGTTGCTGTGGCTGTTGGTGGTAAAGTAGTGAGCATAGCTGCTTCCCAAGCAGTTGACCCGGGTTCGATTCCCGTCTATCGCAGGAGGCAATTAAAAGAAGAACCAAAAAAAAAAAAAAAAATCAGTACAATATCTAATACGTCCCCTACCCGGGTAAATTGTTTGGAGAGAGGGCCTGTAGGTGGGGGGCAGGCTGGGGGGAAGGAGGTTGAGCTGGAAGAGACAGAGGAGTGCCCCCTGGGCTAGCGTGTGTGGTGGTGACAACAGCCGGATGGAGTTCGAATGACGACGCAGGACCCCAACTTAAAAATTTAGCATAAACCGGTACAGTTGTAAATTATGAGCTTGATCAAGTGTGGCATGTGTTCTATTTATTCTTCTCAGTTTAATACCGTATATGGCAGCTATCCGGAAAAATAGTTTGGAGAGAGAGAAAGATAGTAAAAAACGTAAATTGTTTGGAGAGAGGGCCTGTAGGTGGACCTCCGGAAAAATTGTTTGGAGAGAGGGCCTGTAGGTGGACCTCTGGAAAAATTGTTTGGAGAGAGGGCCTGTAGGTGGACCTCTGGAAAAATTGTTTGGAGAGAGGGCCTGTAGGTGGACCTCCGTAAAAATTGTTTGGAGAGAGGGCCTGTAGGTGGACCTCCGGAAAAATTGTGGTAAAAGAGTGCCAGTTAGACCTCTGAAAAATGGCATTTTTTTGGTCAGCGTTAGGCAAAGACGACAAGGAGGAGGAGGAGGAGGAGTAGGAGGAGGAGTAGAGAAGAGGAATCGGATATATAAGTTATTTAAATCTTTAGCTGCTTTCCCCCGGAGGAGATTTGAATTCCGGTGAAATCCAGGCTTTGTTCATTTTAATAAGCGTCAGCCTGTCAGCGCTGTCAGTTGACAGGCGTGTACGCTTATCGGTGATGACGCCACCAGCTGCACTGAATACCCGCTCTGACAGCACGCTAGCGGCAGGGCAGGCCAGCACCTCCAAGGCGTACAGCGCCAGTTCAGGCCACGTGTCCAGCTTTGAAACCCAGTAGTTGTATGGAGCAGAGTGATTGCTACGGACGTTGGTATGGTCAGGTAGGTACTCCCTCACCATCTTTCTGTACAGCTCCCCCCTACTCGGCCTAGATTGGGGACAGGTGACAGTATCTTGCTGGGGTGACATAAAACTGGCAAAGGCCTTGGAGAGCGTTCCCCTGCCAGTGCTGGACAAGCTGCCTGCTCGCCTCCTCTCCCCCGCTACTTGGCCCACAGAACCATGCCCTCTGCCGCTAGCAGCGTCAGATGGGAAGGATTGTTTCAGCTTGTGCATCAGGGCCTGTTGATATCTATTCACTCTCATACTCCTTTCCTCTGCAGGGATGAGAGTGGAAAGGTTCTGCTTGTACCGTGGGTCTAGGAGAGTGAACAACCAGTAATCGGTGTTTGAAAAAATGCTTCTAACGCGAGGGTCACGGGATAGGCAGCCTAACATGAAGTCTGCCATGTGCGCCAGAGTCCCAACACGCAAGAATTCCCTCTCCTCACTGGCCTGACTCTCCATTTCCTCCTCCTCCTCCTCCTCCAAGTCCTCCTCTTCAGCCCATACACGCTCAAGAGTTAAGGACTGAGAACTGGTACCCTCTTCTGTCTCGCCGACATTCTCCTCCTCTTCCTCCTCCTCTTCCCCCTCCTCCGATACGCTCTGAGAAACAGACTGAAGGGTGCTCTGGCTATCAAGCGACGTATCTTCCTCCACCGTCTCTTGTGACAAGCGCAAAGCATCCGACTTGATGCTGAGCAGTGAGTTTTTCAACAGGCAAAGCAGCGGGATGGTGAGGCTGATAATGGCAGCATCGCCGCTGACCATCTGTGTTGACTTCTCAAAGTTGCTCAAAACCTGGCAGATATCAGACATCCATGTCCACTCCTCATTGTAGACTTGAGGAATCTGACTGACCTGACTACCAGTTCTGGTGGAAGTTGACATCTGGCAGTCTACAATCACTCTGCGCTGCTGGTAAACTCTGGATAACATGTTTAATGTCGAATATCATCTCGTGGGCACGTCGCGCAACAGTTGGTGAGCGGGCAGTTGTAGGCGGCGCTGCGCTGTCCTGAGAGTGGCAGCATCTGTGGTCGACTTGCGGAAATGCGCACAGATGCGGCGCACCTTGGTGAGCAAATCAGACAGATTGGGGTATGTCTTGAAGAACCGCTGAACTATTAGATTGAACACGTGGGCCAGGCATGGCACATGTGTCAGTCTGCCGAGTTGCAGAGCCGCCACCAGGTTACGCCCGTTGTCACACACAACCATGCCTGGCTTGAGGTTCAGCGGTGCCAGCCACACATCGGTCTGCGCCGTGATGCCCTGTAACAGCTCTTGGGCGGTGTGCCTTTTGTCACCTAAGCTCAGCAGTTTGAGCACCGCCTGCTGCCGCTTACCCACGGCACTGCTGCTGCGCCTAGAGCTACCGACTGAAGGCGCCGTGCCCACGGATGGTAATTCGGTGGAGGAGGAGGAGGGGTCGGAGGAGGAGGAGGCATAGTACGTCTGAGAGACCGTGACCGAGGTAGGCCCCGCAATCCTCGGTGTGGGCAGTACATGAGCGGCCCCAGGGTCATTCTCGGTCCCAGCCTCCACCAAGTTAACCCAATGTGCCGTCAGTGAGATATAGTGTCCCTGCCCGGTAGCACTTGTCCACGTGTACGTGGTTAGGTGGACCTTCTCAGAAACAGCGTTGGTCAGGGCACGGATGATGTTCTGTGACACGTGCTGGTGTAGGGCTGGGATGGCACATCGGGAAAAATAGTGGCGGCTGGGGACCGAATACCGAGGGGCAGCCACCGCCATGAGATTTCGAAAGGCCTCGGTCTCTACCAGCCTATAGGGCAGCATCTCCAGGCTAAGCAATTTGGAGATGTGGACGTTGAGGGCTTGGGCATGTGGGTGGAACTGTATTTCCTCTTGCGCTCCAGCATCTGCTGTAAAGACAGCTGAACGCTGCGCTGGGAATCGTTGGTGGACGCTGTGGAGGATCGTGGAGGCGAAGGTGTGGTTTTCCGGCGGGAGGCGCTCGTGCCGGGGTCCTGGGCAGGGGGTTGACTAGCAGAGGCAGCGAGTGACGCGGGGGTTGACTAGCAGAGGCAGCGAGTGACACAGGGGAAGGAGCAGTGGTGTGACCCGCAGGAGGTGGTGAACGGCCTTGGTTCCATTGAGTGGGGTGTTTAGCACTCATATGCCTGCGCATGCTGGTGGTGGTTAGGCTAGTAGTGGTGGCACCCCTGCTGATCCTGGTGTGGCACAGGTTGCACACCACAGGCCGTCGGTCATCCTCAGTTTCTTTAAAGAACCTCCAGACTTGCAAACATCTAGGCCTCGCCACGGGAGCTTCACTACGTGAAACAGTTGCTGTTGATGCACCAGCTCTGGCCCTGCTTCTCCCTCTGGCCACACCACTGCCTCTTCCAACCTGTTCTGGTGCAGCACTCGCCTCCGCCTCAGAAGCACTGTCTTCACTCGGCTTATCAACCCAGCTTGGGTCAGTCACCTCGTCATCCTCCGATTCCTCAGTCTGCTCCCCCTCAGTCTGCTCCCCCCTCGGACTTCCTGCCCTGACAACAACTTCACCACTGTCTGACAACCGTGTCTCCTCATCGTCCGACACCTCTTTACAAACTTCTTCCACTAACTCAACATTGTCATCATCATCATCATCATCATCATCATCACCCACAGACTGCGACAGTAGGAAAACTTGGGCATCGGGAACGAGGTCAACAGCAACCTGAGAAGTGGTTTGTGACTCTGGGAAGGGTCCAGAAAACAGTTCCTGAGAGTATGCCGGATCGCATTCCAAATTTTCCTGGGAGGGGGAAGACTGGGGGGAAGGAGGTTGAGGTGGAGGAGCCAGAGGAGTGCTCCCTTGGGTAACGTGGGTGGACTGCGTTGAAGACTGACAAATTACTTGAAGCATTGTCCGCAATCCACGACATCAGCTGTTCGCACTGTTGTGGTTTCAACAGTCCTCTACCACGTGTCCCTGTAAGTTGAGACATGAAGCTAGGGAGTGTAGCTCTGCGGCGTTCCCCTGCTCCGTCATCAGCAGGTACTGTCTCACCCTGCCCAGGACCACGGCCTCTGCCCCCTGCAGTAATTGAATGCCCACGCCCTCGTCCTCGACCCTTAGCCCTGGGGTTCAACATTTTCTGTATATAAGTGTATTATATAAAAAATAAAAAATAAATGGGCCTGCTGTACTGAAACCCACAAACTTGTTCAGTCTGGTTTAATTAAGTGACGTACAGAAAGTGTCACCTGGACAGAAAATCTGGATTGTAGTGAGTGTACTGAACTGTGACACACAGAATGGTTCCACGCTGCTGTGTGAAATGGATTTGTATCACTGAGCTAAAACAACAAAAAAACTATTTTTTTTATATATTTTTTTTTTAGTTGGTTTTTTTTTGGAACGTGACGTGCAGAAACTATCGTAGAGCTAACTCACACCCTGCTGACGTTGGCTATTTTGACTGTGACCCAGACAAATGTCGCACAGAGATTTTTGTGATCAAGCTATATACGTGAGAGCAAAAGACCCGGTTGGATTAAGTGACGTACAGAAAGTGTCACCTGGACAGAAAATACGGATTGTAGTGAGTGTACTGAACTGTGACACACAGAATGGTTCCATGGATTTGTATCACTGAGATATAACAATAAAAAAAAAAAAAGGGGGTTATATATGGCGATAGCTGCACTACTAGTGCCAGCCAGCCAGGCAAGCCAGGAGACAAAAAAAAAAATTCTTGTAGCCCTTAGAAGGGCTGTTGGGTTCTTGGGAGATCACTCCTGCCTAACAAAGAACTAAATGCAGGCCCTAACACTCTCCCTGAAGCGCAGCAGCGCTATCCCTAACGACATCCAGACAGCATCTGAGCCGAGCATCGCGGCCAGTCACTAGTATATTCCAGGGTCACCTGATCAGGCCAGCCAACCCCTGCTATCGACATGTAAGGGCCCCACGTGATGCTGGGTGTACCGCAGAGTCTCCTGGCTTGTGATTGGCTGAGTTTTTAGGCGCCAAAAATGCACAATGCGGAAGTTGCCATGTCCTCGAGCATGGCAAGATAACCGTCCTAGCAGCGAGCACTTACGAGTACCGTAATACTCGAACGAGCACCAAGCTCGGACGAGTATGCTCGCTCATCTCTAAACATAAAACAAACAAAAAAAAAATCTTCTATTTTGAACATCCATAAAGCCTCTGTAAAGGATTGCTCTCTCTCAGGGGTTCGCAATGATATACTTCTGCTCTGACAACGGGGTTCAAGTCCAAATGGTGCTTTATTTTGGCATTTCAGGACCAGCACACACATAAACATCAAAATAAACACGTGCCCGTCTAGGTACTACCTAATAGATTGGTCGTCTCTACCTCACCTATGGAGCGCAGTTCACACACGGGATTAGATCCGGCTTTCCTCAGCCATCAGATCCAGCAGCCTCCTGGCTGTAAACGCACCATTACCTTTGGGGGGATATGGTCCAGAAGTCCTCCCGACCGCGTAGCCCTCTTTCCACAGGCATCGCTGGGCCCCCAAACTTTAGGCTTTCACACAGCCTCATGGCCCCTCAGCCCCCCTGGCTGAGACCACACAGAGCCTCTGCAGGCTTCCTTTTTCAAGTCCTCTCTCACAGGCTGTATCAGCCTTGTGGCCCCCAGCCCCCTGGCTGGGACCACACAGGCCTTCTGCAGGTCTGTTCTCTGTTGCCTCTCTCTCTCTCATACACAGAGGGTTGTTTTATCCCTCCATGATTACAACAGTAGGCTTCACCTGCGATCTTCTCAGCTAAAGACAATACGTGTACTGGCAAATTCCACTACCAAACATATCCACCAGTCCAAATAAAATCCAGCTCCGAACAAAATCTAGAAAAACCTGTCTCATTAAACTACACTTGTCACGTACCGTGTGGTTATCGTGACACGTGTTTCTGGTTCCTCGCATTTGTGCCCTGGCGTACTGGATGTGGTTGTATGCTGGTTGCCAGGGGCAACGTGTTAATTGTTGGTGTCACGGTCTCAGTTGTTCTCCGTGACATGGCTTCCATGTTGCTCGCGTTTGTGCTCTGGCGTACTGGCTGCAGTTGTTTGCCGTGTATGCTGGTTGCCAGGGGCAACGTGTAGTTTTGGTTGTCGGTATGTTCCCTTCTTCTTGTATACTTTCCTCCTTCCCTGTCTTGTTCTCATGGGGTTAACATTTTGACCTGGGTGTGGTCACTAGGTGCTTTTATTCTGTTGTTGCTAGCCTGGTAGGTTAGTTGTGCTCCTGCCTCTGTTGGAGCTGGAGCTATGCACCTCTCCTGGGATTTCATCTGCCCAGTCCTTGTGCCCACCTAATATGTCATCGAGGTCTTCCCATCCTCTTGCCTTTCCTGGTTATGCTCTGTGTGGTTTATGTTCCGGGTGGGTGTTTGGTCTGTGATTGCTATGTGTCTTCTGACATGGAGTCGAGACATTCCCTGTATGGTGTTTCTTCCAGAAGTATCTGCAGGTTAGTTGCCAGGTGCACCAGGACCATCCTGGAGGTGCAGCCAGTGAGTTTCGGTTAAGTGCATCCCTACCATATGGGGCTCTGTGAAGAACGGGGCTCACTGGGTTTCTGCCCTCAGGGTTTGGCCTCAAGTATATCCGGTGCACTTGGTCCAGTGGTATTCCTTGCCACTGGCTCCTTACTTGCTGATCCGATCGTCTGCTCACTGTAGTGTTTCGGTGTGGGCTCGTTGTGGTGTTTCCCTCCCACACCGTAGTGTGACAACACTTTGCTGAAATCACTGCAGCTTTCTGGATTTCAGTTATCTCACCCAGGTGAGGTTTCTGGGTGGGATATACACGGCTTCAAGCACTATACTGTAGACATTACCACACCTCCTTCAAATGGTCAGTATTTTGTCATTGTTTTGCATCAGTATTTGATCAGTAATTGTAAGCCAAATACAGGAGTGGGTCCAAAATCAGAGATAAAATGTAATGGAATTATTTGCATCTTATCAGTGTCTTGGACTCACTCCTGCCTTGGGCTTAGAAATTATGATCAAATACTGATGCAAAACAATGACCAAACACTGACTAAAAATGTATTACTGCAGTGTCCTGGAATACATTGCAAAGCATCAAATGTGTTAATATCATTGTATTTCATGTATTATGTGAGTGTACTCCTCTCATCGGTTGCTGTATGCACATAGAGGTTACTAGGAGTAACACACCTATATGTGCAGTGTCCATGCTCCTAGATATAGATGCCCTACGGCATAGTTAAGTTTAGCGTAGGACCTGCCTGACCTGAGACCACCGTGACGCTGTGTAGGTGGGCACAGATGTGTTTTGATCAAAATATATTGGCTAAGAGTCTCAGATTTTATCATATCAGAATGAGGTCTTAGTTTATACAGTATATATTGTTTGCATCTATTTTTGTGCACTACTACCCCCTTTTCAGTGTACTACTAATCCCATAAGGTTGTATAGGGAGTGGGAGGTCACAAGTGACTAAACAGGGCTGGCTCCACCCTTTGTCTCTAGGAGGAAGATTCCGGAGTTATGGGCTGAGGGGTGAACACCTCAGAGCTGTAGGGAGATTCCATTGCCCTACATCCCACAAGCAATTAATATGCCAGTCTTCAGAAGGGAAAGTTCTATAGAAGGTTTAGCCAACGGAAAGGGATTGCAGACTTTACAAAAGAAGTTAATCGTTGCTAATCTGTCTACAGTCTCCTCTGCATGTGGTGGAAACATTGTAAACTACATGCTTGCCACCATAACCAAAGGACAGGAGGGCGCCCTGTTCAGACACTATACTCCTCTGAGGATACTTGGGATATCTTATACGTATATAATGCACTTTCTCTATGATTTATATCTGATTATAGAGAAAGTGCATCCCTTTAGGGCGGGAAAATGAGAGATTGACCAGTGTGATTGTGAGAGAGAAGCTAGCCTCCATATACAACCTTTGGGAATTACTTGAGTTGACTGTAAAGATTGCATTTCATGTAAATTAAACTTTTCATTAAACTTTTTGTGATGTAAGGTGAAAAAAAGGCTTTTTTGGCACAGTTTTTTTTATTATAAAATCAGGGGAAAGGGGCGTTGTTTTTTTTTTTTTCTTAACTTTTTTTTTTTTTATTATTAACCCTTTCTGCCCAGGACCAGTTTTCACCTTCCTGCCCAGACCATTTTTTGCAAATATGACGTGTCACTTTATGTGGTAATAACTTTGGAATACTTTTACTTATCCAGGCCATTCTGATCTTGTTTTCTCGTGACACATTGTACTTCATGACAGTGGTAAATTTGAGTCAATATATTTTTTTTAATTTATTTAAAAAATCCCAAATTTACCAAAATTTGGAAGAATTCACAATTTTCTAAATTTGAATTTCTCTACTTTTAAGACGGATAGTGATACCTCATAAAATAGTTATCAGTCATCATTTGCCATATGACTACATTATGTTGGCATCATTTTGTAAATGAGGCTTAGAGGTTTAGTAGCCATTTTTCAAATTTTTAACAACATTTCAAAAATCATTTTTTAAGCACCAATTCAGATATAAAGTGATTTTGAGGGACCTACATAATAGACACCACCCATAAATGACATTTAAGGAACTAAACCATTCAAATTATTCAAAACTGATGTTACAAACTTTGTTAACCCTTTAAGTGTTCCACAAGAATTAAAGGAAAATGGAGGCAATATTTCAAAATTTCATTTTTATACAGATTTTTCACGTTAAACTAAATCTCAATATGCATTACTCTGATTCTACAGTTTACAGAAATACCCCATATGTGGTGGTAAACTGCTCTATGGTTTCAGTGGTCAAAATGAAAGGAACGCCATATGGATTTTGGAAGCAGATTTTGCTAGAATGGTTTTAGGCACCATTATGTATTTGAATAGACCCTGACATACCCCTACAGTGGAAACCCTCAAAAAGTGACCCCCATTTTGGAAAGTAAACCCTTCAAATATATTAAGGGGTATACTGCGCACTTTGACCCCCTAAGCGTTTTTACGGAATTTGGAAACTCTTGGCTGTGAAAATGAAACATTTCATTTCTTCCAATAAAATGTTGCATTAGCCCCAAATTTTTCATTTTCACAAGGGGTAAAGGAAGAAAAAGCACCCCATTATTTGTTACACATTTTCTTCTGAATACGGCAACATCCCATACAAGTTAAGTGTGTAGTGATTCCCTATGCGCATTACTGCAAGGCACAGCATTCTACACCACTATACAGGCTCTCTGCAGCCAGGAAATAGCTGTTTTTTAACACGATTCTTCACAAATAAATTCATATCGAATCAAATATTTTCAGAAGATTCGGTGAACTGACCAAATATTTTTGAGAAATTCGCTCATCTCTAATTGTCAGTGCAAAGAAGGTGCAGGTCAAAACCACAGAATTAGTGCAGATCTGTTCATGATACCTAATCTGAGAGTAAACTACTGATATTGGCTCACAATACATGATGGGAATAAATTATCAAATAACTGAAATGTGACCTCAGCCTTACAGGTCTGCAGTAAGGCTGTGTTCACATCACTGTTTGTTTTTACATTCTTCTGGTTCGTCAGAAGAAAAGCCCAAAAAAATCTGTATTTTGAGCATCCACCTTCAAACTATCAGTATTTGGTCAAAATTTGATCAGTATCTGTGAGGCAAAAACAGAAGTGGGTCCAAAACTGAGATAAAATGTGGCAATATTTGCATTTGCTCTGTGTTTTGGACCCACTCCTGCTTTTGGCGTCCAAATTATATCAAGTCCGGATGCCAAATACTGACTGTGTGCTAGAGGCCTCATACTAGCTAGCGGCCAGATGAAGCGCAGGAACGCGCGATACGGCCGTCGCAGCTGCAATTTAGCACTGAGCACTATACCCGCATCCGCGGTATGTATGTCATTTTTGTACAATAAAGCAGCGAGTCAAGATTTGGGTGAGTGCCGCTTTTTGTTTACCTCCTACAAACGCATGATGTCTTGAATACTATGAAAGCAGAGCACCACCGAGAGAAGCACCGCACAGTAGGTGCGACTGTATGAAGCCAGAATTACAGCCGCATGTGCCGACTTTATGATTATACCTTTTGATTTATAAAAACAGGAATGGGTCCAAAACAGAGATAACGTGTTTTGGACCTAATTCTACTTTTGGCTTTTTAATCATGATCAAATCTTGATGCAAAATACTGGCCATGTGAAAGAGGCCTTATAGATGCTTAAGTGTTAAGTTTGTTATTTTGTGTTTCTTCTGATGGGCCAGTAGAACAAAAAAATAACAGACTGGTGAGGGTGGCAACAACATGAAGAATCACAATAGTGGCCCCGTAACAGAGTGGTAAGAGTGGCAACAGCATGAAGAGTCACAATAGTCGCCCCTTAACAGAGTGATTATGATGGCAACAGCATAAAGTCACAATAGTGGCCCCGGAACAGGTTGGAGAGGGGCTTGGCAACAGCAGTAGAAGTAACGGTGGCAGATCACAGTAGGAGCAGATGGCAGTAGAGGTAGCCAGCGTGTGGCAGATGGCAGCATCAGAACAGTGGCAGCAGCACGTAGGCAGAAGTAACGGGACATTTTTGACAATGTTTCAATGTGGCAGCACACCACAGTCAGATCATTACTGCCAGAATGATCTAGTCTGTTGCATCAGGCAACGGTGTCTGGAAATCCTGGTTGATCCATGCCTACTTCATCCTTCTTCATCCTACTTCATTATAAAGGTACATTTTGTGTTAAAAGGTGAATTCTCTTTGGGGTTACCATGCTACCAGCTGCACTAAACACCCAAACCGATGCCACACTACTGGCTGGGCAGGAAAGCTTGCCCAGGGCAAACTTGTCCAGTTGCAGCCACAATTCAAGTTTGGCTGCCCAGTAGTGCAGGGGATCTTTGAACTGGGGGGACAGGGTGCAGTTTAAATATACCACCACCTGTTGTTTCAGATTCTGTTCCATGTCCTGCAACTGCTGGGTGGTTTCTTCAAAAGACGGCTGAAGAAAGGTGCTCATGAGCATGGTCGATGTCACACGTAGACAATGACCAACTGACTACAAAAGATGTCTTGATAGTTGAGTTTTTCATCCCTCTGAGGAGATGTAAAAAATTCCTCCATTTTGCACTGGTAGCAAGGATCTAACATTGTGGAGAGCCAGTAGTCATCTCTCTGCCAAATGGTCATAATGCGGCTGTCACTATGCAAGCAACTAAGTATGTATCTCAGCGCAAGGGACTCCCTACCTTTATCTCCACTGCAAATTGCCACGGTCTGTCGGGCTCATCTGTGTTGTCTTTGTTGTCTTACTCTAGCTCCACCTGCTCCTCTCTTTTCGCTTGGGCAGATAAACTACCTTGTTATGTATAGAATTTCTTGGTGTTTATGTCCTCCTCCTTGTCGTTATCCTCCTCCTGTGCTAGTTCAGACTCCACGGGGCTGAGGTGACTGCTAGATGTAGGCCCCACATCTTCTCTCCCCTTGCCAGTCAGATTTATCAGCATCTCCTCCAGTATGTGAAGGAGTGGAATGACATAATTCATCCCGTAATCCTGGCGACTGTCAAATAAAGTGGCCTCCTCAAAGGCCCCGAACAAAAGGAAGATGTCACACATGAGCTGCCACTGTCTAATGTCGAAGTCACACCGGGGAGTAGCTGAAGTGCAGGCACACTTTTCTTGACATTTTCAAGACGTCTTGCAGTTGAGTGGAAGACTTCAGGAACCAGGTAACAATAAAATTGAAGAAATGTGCCATGCAAGGCTCATAGGTCAGCCCTCCCTAATGCAGTGCAGACAGAATGTTCTTCCCATTATCGGTGACCATGGTTTATATCTCCATTTGGCGAGGAGACAGACAGGATTTGATTTCTTGGTTGATGACACAGAGCAGTAGATATACCCATATATTTGCCCCTTCACAGTAGTTATGTCCAGATATGTGCCCCCTCACAGTGGTTATGCACAGATATGTGCCCTCTCACAGTAGTTTTCCCCTGATGTGTGCCCCCTCACAATAGTTTTTCCCTGATATGTGCCCCCCACAGTAGTTATGCCCAGATATCTGCCCCCCCACAGTAGTTATACCCAGGTATGTTCCCAATTCACAGAAAGACACATTGCTCTGCTGGTCTGTGTAGATGGAGCAAAGGCTGACTACTGGCCTGCTCTGCCCCTCATTCACAGACCAGGAGTGTGGAGCACTGGCAGAAGGGACACGAATCCAAATGAAATACATTTCCACCTTGCATATGCTAGAGCATCTGTATGAGCAGCGTAAAGCGATGAAGGATCTTGTTATGCACCAGACCACCTCAGCAGGGAGCATGTGTCCTTGCTAGGTCAGGCAGTTGCAACTCTTTAAAACTCCTGTCACATATTTAAGCCCTTCAAAGAAGCCATAAAATTGTCAGTAGGGACATTCCCTCAATATTTATCTTAGAACAGATGCTCACACTGATGCAACAAGGTACAATGGTAGAAGAAGAACAGCCTACACATCTTGCTGGCTTCCCTGGTGCTGTTGGGGACCCACAAGGAGAAAGTTCCATGAATGAGGAGGATGAGGATAAAGATGAGGAGCTACCATTAGAGGAGGAGGAGGAGGAGTCGGCGGTGGAAGAGCAGGAGAATGTTGATGACAATGACTATGGCCAGGACACCCAATCATCTCGTGGGGGGGGAAGGTTGGAGAGCTGGAAAGAACTGGGTCCTCCAGCACAGTGCCCAGAATGGAAAGCTGTATGCTTATTTGCAATGGGCATTGGTTGCATCTCAAAAAATCCAGGGCCCAGGCCCCAATGCATATGACCAAATTCTCTTAGTTGCCCCCCCCCAAAAAAAAAATGCTCTAGCACTAAAGACATATTTTACTTACTGACACAATCATTCAATAGTATTGCTGCCCTGAGGACAGCGATACAGTTGTATATCTCCCGCAGACAGTACATTCGGGGACTGGGACAAAACATATGGGGCCCACTCCCAAACACCCCTATTGCTTGCTTATGCCCTCAGTATCAAAACAAAATAGGGAAAATGTTTTCCTTCTAAAAGGGAGGCTAAATTACTTTATTACCAGGGAACACTGTGTGCAAAACTTGCCGCAGCTTTTGGCCAGCAGTCGCCTGCTGCTTGTCTAATACCCCAGAGTTGTATTACTATTCCTACGTATACCCTGCTACTGCCTTTAATTGCTAACAACAATGTCATATGTGTATGGATTCCAGGTCCTTTGTCACTGTGCATTGACAATGCTGTTATGAAACTGTTTTGTTCATGTAATGTGCCTGGTTCCCCAGCAGGTAGCAGCGGATACGGCAAACAGATCTTTAGATAGAATGGAACTTATCATTCCATTCTCCGCCTTTTGGGCAGAAGTGGGCTAGTCCTGTTTCCAACCAAGGGAAGGGTTGGAGAAAGATTTAGCCACTCTGGAGTCTAGAGTCTAGTCTAGTCTAGAGTTGGACGCAGATGAGAATCACCCTGACTCCTTACAGATTTTTATAGACTCCAGTATTGCAAGGGGGTCAACAGCCAAGGGCACCCTACTTCAAAGGTACTGGAACAATTAGCAAGTCCAGTAATGAGACTGAAGCCTGAGTTTAGCACAGCAGAAGTATAAAGCAGAATATTCAAGTTTGCCAGTTTATGCCAAAACCTGCTGAAACCAAGAGAAAAACTGAAAATTGTCTGGATGCAAGTTTGTTCAAGTAAAGCTGCTGAACGTTATAAAGTCTCGACTTATTCTCCACCTCCATCATTACTCATAGTCATCTAGGGCCACATGAGATTTTGCTCCAGATCTTCAAGCATAATGGCGACGGCCGGCCCGTGAGCAAATCGAGGCAGTAAGTATGATTTAATTTTTTTTTCTGTTAATTTTACACTGTTTTTACTCTCAGATGCCACGATCATGTATGAAGGCGGCATCTGAGGGATAAAATATTGGGGAGCGGCGCTATCACAGCTCCCTGGCATTGCACCCACTACTTGCAAAAAAATGCGCTTCGTGACAAAACTGTAATTAGTCACAAAGCGATTTTTTTTTTTTTGTAAAATTCACAGAAGCAGGCAAATAAAATTTTGAAGGAATTTGCTCATCTCTAGTGCCACCTAAGCCCCACCTGAACTGTATTACTTCTCATAAGCCTCAGGACTTGTTCCCTGAGAGGGAATTGTGGGGCAGGGAACAATTGGCACAATGATTCAATTGTATTGCTGCCCTCCATAGTCTGAGAGTCATAGTTTTTTTATTTTTTGTGCTATTGTCTTAGGTAGGGCCTCATTTTTTGCGGGATGAGTTGACGGTTTAATGGGAACTACTTTGGGGGGCATACAACTTTTTGATCTCTTGGTGTTGCAATTTTAAATGGCTTTTCTTGACACAGTTTTTATTTATTTTTTTCTACAGTGTTTATCGGACAGGGTGGATCATGTGATATTTTTATAGAGCCGTTCATTACGGATGCAGTGATACCTAATATGTGTATTTTTTCTTTTTTTTATTATAAAATCAGGGGAAAGGGGCATTTTTTTTTCTTTTTTTATTTGAAGCTTAATTTTTTATTATTAAAAACATGTTTTGACTTTTTTATTTTATTTCTGTCCTCTGTCCCACTCTGCGACTTCAACTTTTGGAAGTCTGATCCGCTCTGCCATGCATTACAATACTTCTGTATTGTAATGCATTGCCTGTTAGTGTATTACACTGAGTAATACACTAACAGGTTGCCTAGGAGACCCAGCCTGGGTCCCGATGCCTTGCAAGGCACTGGGCAGCCTCTGCAAGGCATCGGGCTGCCTTCTCACCCATTGGGACCCCACCACACCAGCGCAGGGACTCGATGGGCTCCTTCACTGACCACAAACTCTCTGGTGCCCGCCCGATCACCATGATGTAATAGTACATCAAAATGCGGCAAGTCACCTGCTATTACGTAATGTGTCGGGAACATGCTGTTTGATAACACTGTCAAACATATGTTTACCCATAGCTATGTATGTCAGTGTGGTTCTGACATTATTTTTATTGCTTTTATTATATTCAAAAACTTAGGGAGGGCGAAAGAAAGAGCAAAAATTAAAAAAGAGAGATAACTAGGATACTAGAGGTGTTATACCAATTTTTTAGAGCAATTCGGTTCGGTGTATGAATTAATTGTTTTCACAAATTTGCTCAATCTGACACAAAACTTATTTCAAGAAATTCACTCATCTCTAGGTAGTATCTGTTTTACGTTTTTTTGGCCCATGAAGTGAATTATAGGCTTGCTAAACTACAATATTAAATCTGCATTAACTTTTCCCCACTGATGAATGCTGGGAAGTAAGATGCTTAATAGTATTGCTGGGAAGTAAGACGCTTAATAATATTGCTATGCCAGGTCAGTGTAGTATAATAACAATCAACTGTCACTGAAGTATAACTAGGGGACAGTAAAAAGGCTCTATGAATATATTAGGTGGAAATATTATTAACACCTGTTTACATTTAAGATCGCTTGCCTTTTATATTCAGTTCTTTCTTTTGGAGCCAACATCAAAGATCCACTTACATTTAGTGAAAAGAATGGAGTAAAATAAAATGATTCAATTACGGGAAGAATATTACAAATTATATGTAGAGAAAAAAAACTGTAGAAAGATTTTAGAAAATGGGAAATATCATATATAGCCCATGGACAAGAGTGATGTTGTTCAAGAAAAAAGGAAGACCCTATTTTCTAATCTCAAACAAGCACTTAAACTATGGCACTGTCATGGACATAATAGGGGATAGTGGTTTGGGGACAAAACAAACACTCCATATCTTGACAAAATCATATGTTTCATACAAATACCAGATAAAAACTTCACAAACAGATATTCAAAATGAAGCAAACTAGTCATGCAGCCAATTCAGTGTATCTATGGGCATTTAGAGAGATGGCTGACAATATTTTGGAAAACTCACATGTCAGCATGTGACATCAGCGGGAATGTAGAGAGAGCTGGAGCAGAGTATGGCAGTGGTAGATTGTAAAAACAAAACAAAAAGTTAGTCAGCACATCCTGCAAAATGAAATAAAATTGCAGGTGCACATTACAGTGGTTGAAAATTCCTCGTAAAGACAAACACAATCCAACAGCACACAATGCATACATGAATTATATCTACAAATGCTATATTCACTAGATAAATGAACATGAGATAGTTAGAAAATATATTTTAATCAAAATAATTTGTGCCTATCCACCACAGCAAGGTGAACTCTTTTGGATGGGACCTAATCAATACAACTTTCTATGTGCCAATGGACTTCAGATTGATTCTGGAAAAATAGGCTCCGCATGTATATGATTGCTTTGTGTTTTATCTCTTCCTGTGTCAGTGGTAGACTGTCGCAGCTGGTATTCTGAAGTGGCACTCAGGGACTGGTGTGATTTTCAATTTATTGTGCTCACATATTTCACAGTGATTTACAGACATTATTAGCAATTATCGTCCCCAGGAGAGCTCACAATCAAAGTTCTCTCTCAGTATAAGGAGAAGAACACATATCAGGAGAACATAAAAACTCCATGCAGAAGTTATCCTTGGTCGCACGCAACTTCTTGCCAGTCTAACAGGGATACTTACGCTCACTGTATGAAAGATCCAATCACTGGTTGAGGCAGGTTATGGCTGCAGCCAATCATTGGCTGAGCAGTATTCACAGCCATTTCCTGCTATGTTAAGACAGTAGCTTAGACATTTTGGCCATATCTACAGCTGAGGATTCCATCTTTGGGACCTATTTTCATTTACTCCCAGCCACCACTCTCTCTGTATAATTTAATGCCTGCATCCTTGCTGGGATTTCAGTATCAGACACCGTCCATGGATGCAAGTGGAACTGTGTTTGAAAGACAAAAAGACCTTTCTTTCTAATTCTGGAGAACCCATTTAACCCCTTCAACCCCGGACCTGTTTTCACCTTCCCGACCAGGCCATTTTTTGCAAATCTGACATGTGTCACTTTATGTGGTAATAACTTTGGAACACTTTTACTTATCCAAGCCATTCTGAGATTGTTTTCTCATCACATATTGTGCTTCACGACAGTAGTAAATTTGTGGCAAAATATTTCATTTTTATTTATAAAAAAATACCAAATTTACCAAATTTACCCATCATGTGAATGGGGATGGTCTCATTTATCATTTTCTATGCCTGTTTTAGGCTTAGAAAATTATCTAAATCTACGCCCACAAGGGAGCTGCTGTAGATGTAGGCCGGGTATTAAGACCGACGTCTAAAAAGCCGGTCTTGATAAATGACCCCACTTGTGTTTAGCTGCTGTATAGCTATAAGCAATTTGGCATTATGCAGTAATATTTATTTGCTTCTTTTCACGGAAAAAGGAGTGATGCGCAGAAACATGATGTTCTAGGAGAGGACAGTTCCTGAAATTCAGGTCTACATTGATGAATTTGGGATATTTGCAATATCAATTTACTAATACAAAAAAAGTTGTGTTCTTCAAGCAACTTTTTTTTAAAATTCTTTGTTTTCTTACCAGTTGCCCTCAGTGGCATATTATTCACAGATAGTTACATAGTTAACCCCTTCCCGACCGGCGCCGTACATGTACTGCACTGCAGGAAATAACTTCCCGACCAGCGCCATAGTACTACAGCGCGCTGATCGGGTGGGTGCAGGAGCTGCGCCCGCCCGATCAGCTGCGGGGGGCCGGCTGTTCCCAGTAGCCGAACCCCTGCTGCGTACGCCCGCATCGGTTAAAACACTGATGCTGGCGTATTAACCCTTCATGTGCCGCGGTCAGCGATGCAGGCGGTGGGAAGGGGTGTCCATCGGGTCCCCGCGCTGCTGTGACGGGGACCCGATGTCTTAGATAGCAGTCGGATGCCTTCCTTAGGCATCCGGCTGCTATCTACGGAAGCCTGTGAGATCCAGCCCCCTGGATCTCAAAGGCAGTAAGCTGGAAGTGTATTACTGTGTGTAATACACTTCCAGCCAATGCATTACAATACAGAAGTATTGTAATGCATTGTAAAGTGGATCAGACCCCAAAAGTTAAAAAAGTGTTAAAAAAGAAAGTGAAAAAAGTGAAAAAAATAAAGTTTTACAAAAAAAGTTTCAGGTTCCAAAAAAAGCGTCCTTTTCACAAAATAATATAAAAAAAATTGTAAAAAATTGTGAAAAAAATAAAAATAGACATATTAGGTATCGCCGCGTCCTCTATAAAAATATCGCATGATCCACCCAGCCAGTTGAACGCAGTAAAAAAAAAACAAATGTGCCAAAACAGCCTTTTTTGGTCACCTTCCTTTACAAAAAGTGTAATAGCAGGCAATCAAAAAGGCGTATTTACCCCAAAATGGTACCAATCAAACCGTAATCTCGTCTCGCAGAAATGTAGACCCTACCTGAGACAATCGCCCAAAAAATAAAAAAAATATGGGTCTCAGAAAATAGCAACACAAAAAAAAGATTTTATTCTGTTCAATAATGCATCTAATGTGTAAAACTTTCCAAAAATAAAAATGTTAGACATACTGGGTATCGTCGCATCCGTAACAACCTGCTATATAAAAATATCACATGATTTACCCCCTCATGTGAATGCTGTAAAAAAATGTTAAAAATACTATGCCAAAACAGCTATTTTTTTCACCGTGACTCACAAAAAGTGTAATACCAAGCGATCAAAAAGTCTTATGTACCCCATAATGGTACCAATGATAACGTCACCTCATCCCGCAAAAAATGAGCCTCCACATAAGACAATAACTCAAAAAATAAAAATCAATGGCTCCTGCAAACCAATCCATCAAAATCTGTGCTGCAAAATCCATATGGCGCTCCTTCTGTCCTGCCATGTGCCCCCACAGCAGTTTACCACCACATATGGGGTGTTGCCGTATTCAGGAGAAAATGGGGAACAAATTATGCAGTGCTTTTCTCCTGTTACCCCTTGTAAAAATAAAAAATTTGGGGCTAAAGCAGCATTTTATTGGAAGAAATGAAACTTTTCATTTTCACAGCCAAGTTTTTCCAAATTCCGTAAAACGTTTAGGGGGTCAAAGTAGTCAGTACCCCCTTAATATATTCTTTGAAGGGTGTAGTTTCCAAAATGGGGTCACTTTTTGAGGGTTTCCAGGGTCTCTCAATTACAAAATGGTGCCTAAAAACCATTCTAGCAAAATCTGCCTCCAAAATGCATATGGCGCTCCTTTCCTTCTGACCTCTGCCACAAACCCATAGAGATGTTTACCACCACATATGGGGTCTTTCTGTAAACAGCAAAATCAGAGCAATGTATATTGAGGTTTAGTTTGCTGTTAACCCCTGATTTTTTGCAAGAAAAAAAATGATTAACATGAATAATCTACCAAAAAAGTGAAATTTTGAAATTTCACCTCCATTTTCCATTAATTCTTGTTGACCACCTCAAGGGTTAACAAATTTTGTAACAGCAGTTTTTTTATCATTTGAGGGGTGTAGTTTCTAAAATGGGGTCATTTATGAATGGTTTCCATTACGTAAGCCATTCAAAATCACTTTATATCTGAATTGGTGCTTTAAAAAATGGTTTGGGAAATTTTGTTAAAAATTTGAAAAATGGCTTCTAAACCTCTAAGCCTTCTAACTAGGGATGAGCGAACTTTTGAAAAGTTCGGTTCGGCGAACTTTCGTGAAATTCGGATTCGTACGAACCGAACCTAAAACGAACCTTGCTATAACGGCTGAATAATTGCAGCTACAATAGTGGGAGTCTGATAGGGTATAGTTTCGTTTAGTTGCAGTTGCTATTACAATGAAAAAAGTTGAAAAAATCAAAGTGCAAAAATAGTCGTCGACAGCCAGGTCGACAACATTTGACAGCATTGAAGATGTCCGCTGGAGCAGTCCATGTCATGCCAGAGCACCAAAAACACACGGTAGATCGTGGCACCAGCCCAAGAATAGGTTGCGTTGAAGTCGATGTGGTCTCAGTGACATCACAGGTCAGAAGACAGACAGGCGTACTCCAGCACTTGTATAACACCCAGGCCAGTATAGTTGAGAAGAGACAATTGACGGAGGAGGAGGCGGCAGCACTTGTATAGCACCCAGTCCAGTATAGTTGAGAAGAGACAATTGACGGAGGAGGAGGAGGCGGCAGCACTTGTATAGCACCCAGTCCAGTATAGTTGAGAAGAGACAATTGACGGAGGAGGAGGCGGCAGCACTTGTGTAGCACCCAGGCCAGTATAGTTGAGAAGAGACAATTGACGGAGGAGGAGGCGGCAGCACTTGTATAGCACCCAGTCCAGTATAGTTGAGAAGAGACAATTGACGGAGGAGGAGGCGGCAGCACTTGTATAGCACCCAGTCCAGTATAGTTGAGAAGAGACAATTGACGGAGGAGGAGGAGGCGGCAGCACTTGTATAGCACCCAGGCCAGTAGTGCTGTCACCAGCTGGCTTAAAGGGAACCTGTCATCTGGGAACCCCCCCTGAACTAGAGTAAGCGTTGTATAGTGTAAGTGATGCTGAATCCGAATATGTAAGCTTTATCTTCATACTCACTTCCGTTCTGACGCTGTGCTCCCACAAACCTGCAGTAAAATGCACTCAGTGGACTCTTCTTTGAGTCCTCTCCATTATTATACCCATAGAGATGTTTACCACCACATATGGGGTCTTTCTGTAAACAGCAAAATCAGAGCAATGTATATTGAGGTTTAGTTTGCTGTTAACCCCTGATTTTTTGCAAGAAAAAAAATGATTAACATGAATAATCTACCAAAAAAGTGAAATTTTGAAATTTCACCTCCATTTTCCATTAATTCTTGTTGACCACCTCAAGGGTTAACAAATTTTGTAACAGCAGTTTTTTTATCATTTGAGGGGTGTAGTTTCTAAAATGGGGTCATTTATGAATGGTTTCCATTACGTAAGCCATTCAAAATCACTTTATATCTGAATTGGTGCTTTAAAAAATGGTTTGGGAAATTTTGTTAAAAATTTGAAAAATGGCTTCTAAACCTCTAAGCCTTCTAACTAGGGATGAGCGAACTTTTGAAAAGTTCGGTTCGGCGAACTTTCGTGAAATTCGGATTCGTACGAACCGAACCTAAAACGAACCTTGCTATAACGGCTGAATAATTGCAGCTACAATAGTGGGAGTCTGATAGGGTATAGTTTCGTTTAGTTGCAGTTGCTATTACAATGAAAAAAGTTGAAAAAATCAAAGTGCAAAAATAGTCGTCGACAGCCAGGTCGACAACATTTGACAGCATTGAAGATGTCCGCTGGAGCAGTCCATGTCATGCCAGAGCACCAAAAACACACGGTAGATCGTGGCACCAGCCCAAGAATAGGTTGCGTTGAAGTCGATGTGGTCTCAGTGACATCACAGGTCAGAAGACAGACAGGCGTACTCCAGCACTTGTATAACACCCAGGCCAGTATAGTTGAGAAGAGACAATTGACGGAGGAGGAGGCGGCAGCACTTGTATAGCACCCAGTCCAGTATAGTTGAGAAGAGACAATTGACGGAGGAGGAGGAGGCGGCAGCACTTGTATAGCACCCAGTCCAGTATAGTTGAGAAGAGACAATTGACGGAGGAGGAGGCGGCAGCACTTGTGTAGCACCCAGGCCAGTATAGTTGAGAAGAGACAATTGACGGAGGAGGAGGCGGCAGCACTTGTATAGCACCCAGTCCAGTATAGTTGAGAAGAGACAATTGACGGAGGAGGAGGCGGCAGCACTTGTGTAGCACCCAGGCCAGTATAGTTGAGAAGAGACAATTGACGGAGGAGGAGGCGGCAGCACTTGTATAGCACCCAGTCCAGTATAGTTGAGAAGAGACAATTGACGGAGGAGGAGGCGGCAGCACTTGTATAGCACCCAGTCCAGTATAGTTGAGAAGAGACAATTGACGGAGGAGGAGGAGGCGGCAGCACTTGTATAGCACCCAGGCCAGTATAGTGTGAGAAGAGACAATTGACGGTAGAAGGAGGAGGCGGCAGCACCTTGTATAGGCACCCAGTCCAGTATAGCTGAGAAGAGACAATTGACGGGGAGGAGGCGGACAGCCACTTGTATAAGCCCCCATTTTTTCCCCAGTATAGTTGAGAAAGCAGGATCAATTGACGGAGGGAGGAGGAGGCGGCAGCACTTGTATAGCACCCAGGCCAGGTATTAGTTGAGAAGAGACAATTGTACGGAGAAGGAGGAGGCGGCAGCACTTGCTATAGCACCCAGTCCAGTATACTTGAGAAAGAGACAATTGACGGAGGGAGGAGGCGGCAGCACTTTATAGCACCCAGTCCAGTATAGTTGAAAAGAGGACAATTGACGAAGGATGGACGGCAGCAGCACTTGTATAGCACCCAGGCCAGTATAGTTGAAGAAGAGACAATTGACGGAGGAGGAGGCGGCAGCACTTGTATAGCACCCAGTCCAGTATAGTTGAGAAGAGACAATTGACGGAGGAGGAGGCGGCAGCACTTGTATAGCACCCAGTCCAGTATAGTTGAGAAGAGACAATTGACGGAGGAGGAGGCGGCAGCACTTGTATAGCACCCAGGCCAGTATAGTTGAGAAGAGACAATTGACGGAGGAGGAGGAGGCGGCAGCACTTGTATAGCACCCAGGCCAGGTATAGTTGAGAAAGACATTGACGGAGAAGGAGGAGGCGGCGCACTTGTATAGCACCAGTCCAGTATAGCTGAGAAGAGACAATTGACGGAGGAGGAGGCGGCAGCACTTGTTATAGCACCCAGTCCAGTATAGTTGAAAAGAGACAATTGACGAAGGAGGAGGCAGCAGCACTTGTATAGCACCCAGGCCAGTATAGTTGAGAAGAAGACATTGACGGAGGAGGAGGCGGCAGCACTTGTATAGCACCAGTCCAGTATAGTTGAGAAGAGACCAATTGACGGAGGAGTAGGCAGCAGCACTTGTATAGCACCCAGGCCAGTATAGTTGAGAAGAGACAATTGACGGAGAAGCTGGAAGCGGCAAGCACTTGTATAGCACCCAGTCCCAGTATAGTTGAGAAGAGACAATTGACGGAGAAGCAGGAGGTGGCAGCACTTGTATAGCACCCAGTCCAGTATAGTTGAGAAGAGACAATTGACGGAGGAGGAGGAGGCGGCAGCACTTGTATAGCACCCAGTCCAGTTAGTTGAGAAGAGACAATTGACGGAGGAGGAGGAGGCGGCAGCACTTGTATAGCACCCAGTCCAGTATAGTTGAGAAAGAGACAATGACGGAGGAGGAGGCGGCAGCACTTGTATAGCACCCAGTCCAGTATAGTTGAGAAGAGACAATTGACGGAGGAGGAGGAGGCGGCAGCACTTGTATAGCACCCAGTCCAGTATAGTTGAGAAGAGACAATTGACGGAGGAGGAGGCGGCAGCACTTGTATAGCACCCAGTCCAGTATAGTTGAGAAGAGACAATTGAAGAGGAGAAGCAGGCGGCAGCACTTGTATAGCACCCAGTGCAGTATAGTTGAGAAGAGACAATTGACGGAGGAGGAGGCGGCAGCACTTGTATAGCACCCAGT
>ONZH01021596.1:0-11806 GCA_900303285.1 Rhinella marina | reverse complement strand
TTTGCAAGAGAACACACAGTACAGTTGCCAATAAAAAGGCCTATATATTTTATATTTCAAGGGTACACAGCCGTGTACTAACTTTTCAGACGGTGTGTATTAACACCACGTATGATAAAATTATTTTGCAAGAGAACGCACAGTACAGTTGCCAATTGAAAAGGCCTATATATTTTATATTTCTAGGTACCACAGCCGTGTACTAACTGTTCAGACGGTGGGTATTTACACCTGCGTATACAAAAAGGGTATTGCAGGCACACAGAACCCAGAACATAGAGCCAAATAAACTGTATTAAAAAAAAAAAAAAGTACACAGCCGTATACTGCCAGAAGATCAGATGGTGCATATACACACTTGGTATATAACAGGGTTTTGCAGCCAAAAAGAACGCAGAACAGTAGTGCCAAATATAGTTTGGTATGTAGCAGAGCAACCTAATACACCACTAATGCCTCTCTCTGTCCCTACTCCAGCAGCTATCCCTGAATACAGCAGCCGTTCTCTGTAAAGTGTATATTGTAGTAAAGCTATCACTGTACTGCACTATAGTAGCCCTGATAAGGGCTTTTAATCACGCTCCTGCCTGTCCAACAGCTAAAACCTGTCTCTCCCTTCTCCAGCCTCTGTCCCTGACTAAGTTCACGCAGCATATGCGAACGAGCAGGAAGAGCTGAGTTTTTATGATTCGAGGTCACATGGTTTTTCCAGCCAATGCATGTAGACGCCGTTTTCGTGCTGCCAGCGTGCTCAGCAGGGCCTGTCATACCCCTGCATGGTGATTGGTGGAAAAAGAGCGCCAGGGAAGGTGGGAGGGGAAACGAATTCTAAGTGCGCCATCGCCGTTATACTCGAACGAAATCGAGTACGACGAATAACGTAGTATTCGATCGAATACCAGCTCGATCGAACACTACTCGCTCATCTCTATTAATAAGTGATATGTACCCAAATATTGGAGCATTACAAATACACAACCCATCCTGCAAAAAGAAGCACTCATAATTCTGCATAGAAAATGAAAAAAAAACTAAAATAAAAATGAAAAAATAATAAAGTTGTGGCTCTTAGAATGCAATCAAAAATGAGAAAAAAATGGATATTAAAGGTGGATTTACACTGCCCGATATTCAGGCAGATTATCGGGAACGAATGTTTGTGCGAACGCTCATTCCTGACAATTTTCCCGTGTAACTGTGCCACCAATCACCCAATGAACAATCAAAATGCTTGTTTATTGGGTGATCCTGTCATTTGTGCAGGTACACCAAATATAGTTTCTGGGCAACAGATCGTACTCTCTAAACAGCGATCTACTACCCAGAAACAGTGCAGCTGTATGGGGATGGGAGTCCTTATACTGTGAAGGATGCATGTAAATGCAGTGGTCTCCTTCACTGAACAAGCAGCCCACTATCGGTAAGGAATAGCTCCTTCCCGACAATCAGATTGTTACATTCGGATGTGTGAACCCGCCTTAAGCCATAAAAACCTTTGTTACTAAAGGGTTATTGTAATTTCTCTTAACAAACATAGAAGCTATTTTATAGAAATTACAGTAGTCTTCAGTAGTTTGAAGAAGAACCAAGAAAGACACAATTGTCATGTATGGTTTCCAGTAAGACTCATCTGGCCAATGAAAAGAGTTCAACCATTTAGTGTAAGTCTGCTGTAGCTCACTTTAGGTGCAATTTTGCTTCTTTTTGTATTTTACTGGTCTCAATTTTCAGTCTGTTCTCGCAGAAGTCCTAGTCAGTGTATCAAGTGCCAGCAAATTGTGGCAGATAGTGTTGTTTGATGTTATGGTCAGTCAAGGGTAGTTTCATAAATAGCATTTTCTGGCATTTTTCATTTCTTTGGATTCCAATTCTGCCTTTGGTTCAATAAACATCCACCAAAACTGTTGTTTTTTCTGAAAAATGCTCTTTATGTTATTTATATATAGAATTTAGGTCATGAATCATTCTGACTTATAATAAGACTTCTAACTCATTCCTAAATATAGATTATGTTAATATACACTTACCTTATAATGATCAGGGGAATGAAATACACCAAGAAGGACACAATTGTCATGTATGGTTTCCAATAAGACTCATCTGGCCAAAGAGCCCAACACTGAATTTCTCCATTGGCAAGTTTATATTTTCCAAAAATAATCAAGGTTGGAATTGAAAATAGGAATGCAAGAGTCCATGCGACTACTATTAGAATTTTAGCTTGTCTCTCTGTGTAAAAAAAAAAAAAAAGGAGATATTAATATAAGAAGCAGATAAAGGATTTAGGTTTGGGCTATGTGGCAATCCTGGCAGGGACAACCATCAGGTAACCAAGCAGCCATGTAGCAGTGCTGCCATTTAACTGAATGGGGTTGCAGTACGACCTGCAAGTTGCGGTGACCCCAGAATGACAAAAAATCCAGCAGTGTTAGATTTTTAGTAATTCTGGGGTTACGGATGCTGCAACCCCATTCAGTTCAATTGCTGCACTGCTAAATCTTTGGACCTGCGACAAGTTTTGAGTGGTAGATTGCCACACAGCCCTAACCTTATGATAGGTTGCCATGAGCAATAAAGGCAATTTTTTAGACAGTTTTATAAATCTCCACTTGATACAGTTAGGTTTGATCTGTAGAGAGTTCCATGACTCTTGCTGCCGAAACAAATGAAAGCCCAAATGAATCTCAAAAGCCCCCATTATAAGTTAGTGAGGTCTGTCTACAGCTTCTGTTATACTGTAAATCAGTGCCATAGTACAGATGTAGACAGAATATAATTACGTGTCCTCAAAAATGTTCTGTTCTTTTTACATGAGCTTTAAAACTCAATGCATTAAGTAGAAATTCTATACTATTAGCATGCAGATAACACCTTCTATAGGCGTTTGTAAATGGGCGGTTGACCTAAACTGCCTGCAACGCTGAATTGCACCCCCTGAAGAGATGGCTCTGAACTGAACTTTCATTTATTGTGCCTCTGTTATGCATCGTGCACCAATATACAGTCGCAGCAAAAAGTTTTCTGACTGACTCAAATCTTGGTTCACAAAGTTTTCTGCTTCAGTTTTTATGGTAGCAATGTGCATTAACTCTAGATTGTTATGAAGAGTGAAAGGATGAATTGAAATTAATTCATTCCTTGCCAGGAAATTTAACTAAATCACAAAGTCCACATTTACACTACATTTTAGCCATGTTAGTTTGGGTTTACATCTGCGGTTTTGAGGAACAGAATGCCAGACTTTACCATGGTCAGATCCTGTCTGTGCCGACTTTCGACCATGCAAAAAATGTTGCATGTAGCATTTTTTGTACGGCCAAGGGAAAAAAAGGGATACAATGAATTCTAGCAGTCTGCACCCTGAATTAAGGATGCAGATGTGAGCCCAGCCTTACAAAATGACCTACTAACATAATTTCAGTGATTCTCCTGAGCTAACAAGAAGAAGTGTTAATGAAGACAAGGCAGCTGATGTTACTCTGGCATGCTGACTGAATTAGAAGAGCAGACTGGTTGCTTTGAAAGAGGGTGATGGTGCTTGTAATCATTGTTTTCTTCTGATAACCATGGTTACCTTCAAGGAAACATGTGCAGTCATCACTTTGTATAAAAAAGGGTTTTATAGGCAAAGACTTTGCTGCTTCTAAGATTTCACCTAAATAAACCATTTATCAGATTGTCAGGAACTTCAAGGAGAAAGATTCAATTGCTTTGAAGAAGGCTTCAAGAAAGTCCAGGTTTGCCCAGGAATAAGAACATGCAGGTGTGCGTGTGTGCGTGCTTTTGAAGCAAAGAAGTCACATCTCTCCAAGAAAAACATCAAGGACAGAATGATATTCCGCAGGAAGTACAGGAATTGGACTGCAGAGGACTGGGTTCTGTGATGAAGCCCCCTTCAGAATTTTTGGGACATCTAAAAAAATGATTGGCTGGAGAAGAAAAGGTGAGCATTATCGTTACTCCCATACCATCCAAACAGTAAAGCGTCCTGAGACCATTAATGTATGGAGTTGCTTCTCATGGTGATGAACAAGGCTTTTTTCAGCATGATGGAGCACTATGTCACAAGGCAAAAGTGATTACTAATTGGCTCAGTCAACAAAACATTGAAATTTTGGATCCATGGCCAGGAAACTCCCCAGATTTCAATCCCATTGAGAACTTATGGTCAATCCTCAAAAAGCGTATGGACAAACAAAAACACAGAAATTGGGTTGCCATCAGTCAGGATTTTGTCTAGAAGCTGATATCCAGCATATGCCAGAGCAAATTGCAAAATTCTTAAAAAGGGTCAACATTGGAAATATTAAGTCTTTGCATTAACTCAATGTATTTGACAATAAAAAAAAACGTATTAAATGTTCATAACACAGGTCTGCGACTAAAAAGCTGTTTGATTATTTTCATCTAATTTCCATGTATTTTGGTGTGCTGAAAACAAAACAAAAATATTGAAAAACCCCATAGACATCATTATTTGCCACAAAATGCAAAATTGGCTTTAATTTTATCAAATAATTTTTAATTTTTGGAATTTTTTTATATTATGGGTTTTTAACAAAATTTAAAGTCCAAATTACTATTAATTAATTCACATAAGTGCATTTAAGATATAAAATGCCAAAAAAACCTTAAAGGGGTTGTCCGAGTTATAAGAAGGATAAGAAAAAAGCTTTCCGTTATGGGATTCCTATGGTATGGCAAGAGCGAACCATAGTGATGACTGTTACTTTTGTTCATGCGATGTGAAAGGGTTTAATTCCAAATGGAAACATTCCATTTCATACCCCAATCTTCACTCAGTAATTTGTCCCATGGCACAGATATACCAGTACCCAAGCCCCCTGCTACCTTGGAAGAGATACCTAGCTCCGATGAAAGTGATGTCATACTTAAACCAGATGATGAATCAAGTTCTGACTTTGAAGATGATACAAGACCAAAATTGTTTTCTCAGGAGGAGATGAATGATTTGGTAAGAGACTTGAATCTTCCCAAGGATGCCGCTGAGTCACTCGGATCAAGGCTCAAAAGCCTTGATGCCAGGAGTGTCATCTTCATGGTTCAGACATCGTGAAAAGGAGTTCATTCCTTAGTTCGTTCCTTACTTCACCCAAGAAGACAAGTTGGTTTATTGAATTGTATAATCGATGGGTCAATTTAAAATCCTAAATGATTCAGAGCAATGGCATCTTTTTTATCTTTTTATAGATTCTTCAAAAATAAGTTTCAAAGCAGTTTTACTTCAAAGCAAGTGGTTTTTACGCTTCCACACCTGTAGGTCATTTCGTACACTTGTAGGAAATCTACGAGAACTTGGAATTGGTTCTTCGTAAACTTAAATATAAAGACTATGGTTGGCAAGTGTGTGGGGATACCCTTGTTTTCTGTGTCTATGGAACAGTCGAGACCGACAAAATCACTGGACCAAGAAAAGCTGGCAGCCGAGGGTACTAACAGTCGGTGAAAAAAATGTCCTCCGAGAAACTTTGGTACCTCCCCATAAAGTTCTTCTACCACCTCTCCACATAAAATTGGGATAGATGAAGCAATTCGTAAAATCACTGCCAAGAGATGGAGAACGCTTTAAATACTTTGTCACCAAGTTTCCAGCCTTTAGGAGGCAAAATTGAAGGAAGGTATGTTCGTCGGAGCAGACATTAGAAGGCTTATAGTTGATCAAAAGCTTGTCAATACCATGACGGATCCTCAAAAAGAAGGGTGGATTGCATTTAAAGAAGTCGTACAGAAATTTTTAGGCAATAACAAAGATCCTCAGTACAAAAAGATCATCAGATGAATGCTGAAAGCTTTTCAAGCGTTTGGTTGCCTGATGAGTTTGAAAGTGCATTTCCTCCAGTCCCACCTTGACTACTTTCCTGAAAATTTGGGAGCTGTGAGTGAGGAACAAGGTGAACGATTCCACTAAGACATTAAAGAAATGGAAAGGAGATACTAGGGAAAATGGAGCATTACAATGATGGCAGACTACTGTTGGATGTTTCAGAGCGACATTCCAGATGATGTTCACAAGCGTAAATGCACCAAGAGGAGCCTCACAGGGAAGAAGAATCGAGTTTAGTGTGTGTAGGTGAGCTCATTTCAGTTCAAAAAAGCATTTTCATGAAAAAATTGTAATAAAACATTAATTTTTAAGTCTATTTCCATTTATTTTGAGGTATTGCCTTATTTAACATAGTTAACTAAATTGTCAGGAAATGTGATGTCTTATGACAAAACTGAGGTTATTTTCGGATTCAGCGCACCAAAAAAACAAAGATTATGTGGAATAACCAAAACAGTTCTTGAAAAACTTTTTTTTTGCAGACCTGTGTAATTGTACTTCAGCATACCATAGAAACATCAGACACAAAGATAGAACATCACTGAACCAGCAGACTGTGAAAAACCATTCTTTGCAGCTGCTGTGTCCTATTTTACTGTTGGTTGTGTTACATAGCTTTTACTGGCTAATACCGACTCCACTCTTACAAATCATGCAACTTGGCTGTTTGCAGTGCACCAAATCCATATGACAAAACATACAGACAATCCACCTCCAGTAATATCACAGTCATATACTGTACACTATTTGAACCTTTACTTAAAACAATGTAAACAGAGTAAACCATATAGGGGTCCATAATAAAACCAACCTTATATGTACCAGACAAAGCACCTCACAGAGCACAAAACTAAATAACCTAGCCTTTATGTGGAACACAAACACCAAGTCAATAAAACATTCATAAACAAAAAGAATGTACCACACAAACTACTTTTGGAAATAATACAGCATCAAATACATAATTGTATTAATACAACCTCAAAGCAATGTGTCCAGTATTTTAAAATTTGGTCTGGCATGGAAGGCCAGCACCAAACTTTGCCTCATGCATAATACTGGTCTGGTTCAGTTTTTTTATAGGAGGATGTATTAATACAATTATATATTAGATGCTTAGAGATGAGCGAATCTATTTGAAATGAATCTACGCAATTTTCCAATCTGAAGCTAATCCGGAGTTTTTTGGATTTGCTCATTCGAATCTTAAATGTTCTTAAACCTTTGTATGCATACGCTACGTACTTGTCCGATAAATTGTACGCAAAGGCTACGTATCACTTAATCTACACGCTGCTGCGTACAAATTCAGTTAATTAGTGAACTTTTACTATATGTTAGTTATTCGTTCGGAAATAGGCGGCAAAAAGCCCGGGAAGAAAGCGGTCACCTGACCTAGTGACCTAGTGGAAAGGGCTTGCTCTGATTGGCCCATAGGCTCGGTAAGCCTGTGAAGCTTCAGTTGTGCTGCGACTGCTGAGACGAGCAGAAGCACTGTCTGTGAAGTTCCTAAAGACAGAGAACTGTGTTTAAAAAGTGGTGTAATTGGTCTGGGCATCCATAATACAGATATCAGGGATACTGCAGGGCCAGTGCAGGGCTAGTAATTAATCAGGGAGGGAGAGAGACAGGGAAAGAGACAAAGACCTACAGGGTCACAATCAAGTGAAAATGTCTGGCATGGAAAAGCAAATGGGTTCCAGTTCCAGCCAGACCTTGAGCTCCAAAAAAAGGAGAAGGTGGCACAGGACAGCAGTGGCAAAGGACATGTAGCCGGAGCTTCTACTGGTAGAATTCGTAATAGCTGGGCACTGTTCCACCAGGCTAACCCACCAAATTGTAGTGGAGGAGAAAGTGGATGAGGTAGTGGAGTGGATGGCACACGCATCTCAATCGCAGCCGGATGACGTGCTTTCTTCTGCTGATACAGTTTCATGTAGCCAGGGGTCAGACTCAGAGTGTTCCTCCTGCTCCACCATTCCCCTCCAGCAAAGCCCGTCATTTTCTGACACCTCTCTGCCTTCAGTTCCCCTTCCTAGTCATGTCCCTTCTGCATTTTATCAAATAAAAGGCTGCCGAACCCCACCGCATAATCCGGCAGTTATAGAAGACAGCCTCCCTGAGGATTTTTTAGAAAGCAGTCAGACTTTGGACTGCCTGGAATTGGAGGTTGGTGGGAAACAACCTATATTGCAGTCAGAAAAAAGTGGTGGGGAGTCTGATGATGATTTGTTAGACCGGAGGACCTGGGAGGTGGATCGGGCTGGTGAGGAGGATTTGATCTCCGAGGAGGAGGGCGGTGGTAGTGGCAGCAACAGAGGGAAGAGGCAAGTTAGACCTAGGGCCAGGGCTGCCTTTGGAACTAGTGAGACCCCAGCACGGCACGGCCACGTGTAATTTCTGTAAACAGAAATTGAGCCATGGGAAAGCCTCAAATGTAGGGACCACTGCTCTATGGAACCAGCTGAAGCGGCATCATGCTGCAAGTTTGTCTTACCAAGGTGGATTAAAGAAGCGCATTAATACTGAAGAGCTGGCTACTTCTCCCAGGGTCTCTTGCGTCAGGCAGGCCACATCCAGGGGCGTAACTCAGCCCGCATCCAGGGACGTAACTAGTACATACACCTCTTCGTCAACCATGTGCGTTTCTCCACCTCCTCTTATTCGTCAGCCGTCCATCGTTGAGTGCGTGGCCAGGAAGCAAGTTTACGCAACAAGTAATCCAACAGTGTGCAAACATAATAGTCACCTGCCCAAGTTGCTGGCTCTGCAGTCTCTGCCTTACAATTTAGTTGACTGCACAGCTTTTAGGGAGCTGATGGCTTACGCTCAGCCACGCTGGCAGATCCCTAGCCGGCATTACTTTTCAAACAAATCTATCCCTGCCCTTTACTCGCACGTGGCAGACAATATAGGACGCTCCCTGCAGCTGTCTCTCTGCAGCACTGTGCACGTCACGGTGGACACCTGGAGCAGTGCTTATGGCCAGGGGCAATACATGTCCTTTACGGCCCACTGGCTGAATGTATTTAGTGGCAGCGAGGCAGGAACACCCCAGCAACAGGGCCAATTGCTTTTGGCACCTCCACGCGCTTTCCAGACAGGATTGCATACCACCCAACACTTATCCGCTCCCTCCTCCACCTCCACGGGCAGTCTGCCTGCTGGAGCATCAGGGCAGAGAGTTGACCCCCCTCCTTCCTATCACCTGTGCCAGGTGAAACGCTGCCATGCTGTCTTAGACTTAATCTGTCTTGGCAACAGCAGCCACACAGGCCAGCGCTTGCTGCATTACATCAATCAGCAAATAGCACGCTGGCTGTCTCCCCGCCAGCTGGAAGTGGGCAAGGTCGTGAGTGACAACGGGACAAATATAGTGGCAGCGCTGAACCTGGGTCAATTCACGCATGCTCCATGTATGGCACATGTCCTAAATCTAGTGGTGCAGAGATTTCCCAAGATATTTACTGGCCTGTGTACAGTGTTGTCAAAGTTAGGAAGCTTTGCACTCATTTGGGTCACTCTTATGTGTCCCGCAACGCTCTGCTGGACTTGCAGTGGCAAAAAGGTCTTCCGCCACATCGCTTGATAGGTGACATGCCAACTTAGTGGAATTCCACGCTTCATATGTTGCAGCGGCTCCTTGAGCAGTGGAGAGCAGTGGATGACTTTGTCCAGCAGCAGCCAGAATCTTCGACCATAGGGAGCAGGTGTGGCTTAGATTTCCGTCAGTGGAGGCTGGTCCGAGATGCCTGCACTGTTGTAACGCCTTTTGAAGAAGCCACTAAATTGGTCAGCCAGGACAGCTGCAGTGTGAACGACATAGTTCACTAATATTTGTCCTTGAAAAGACACTGACACTCATGCAGCAGAGGGCAATGGGGGAAGGAAATCCTGGACATCTCTCTGCAAGCCATGCTGTCACTGTAGGGGAGCCCCAACGACAAAGTTCCATGGAGGTGTAGGAGGAGGATGAGAACGAAGAGCTTCAGGTAGAGGAGGGGGAGGAGGAGGATTTTGATGATGACCAGGAGTAGGAGGAGACACAGCTGGAGGAGCTGGAAGATGACGATGACCCTTTCAGGGACACTGAGAGAGAGGCTAAGATGGAAAGAACTGGCTCCTCGGGCACGCTGGCCAGGATGGCAAGCTGTATATTCACATGCTTACAGAGTGACAGGCGTATCCTAAAAATAAGGCAGACTGACGAATACTGGCTGGCGATGCTTTTAGACCCATGGTATCAATCCAACATGGGAGATTGTTTTCCTCCCCAGGAAAGGGAGGAGAAATTAGAAACATTCCAGGAGAAGCAATGTAGTAACCTGGCCACAGCTTTAAGCCAGCCCCAGCCTGCTCCCAGCGTCTCTGAAAAAGAGGTCCAGCAGAGTCATCCACCTCCTGCCACAACCAGCAGCAGCCAGTTAAGCCTCATGAGTATGATGCAACAATTTTTTTCAGCCTCCTAACAGCCACAGCCAAGTGAACAGGCCCAGACCACCCGCCTCAACGAATAGGTTCAGGTTTACCTGCAGTCTGGCTCGCAAAGCCTCTTCTCAGATCCCCTGGACTTCTGGGCAGCCAGAATACAACAGTGGCCAGAACTTTCCCACTATGCACTAGGGCTTCTTTTCTGCCCAGCCTCAAGTGTCATGTCAGAGAGGTTTTTTAGCACCGCTGGGGGGGTGGTGCCACCCAAACGGACCAAACTGTCACCTGGCAGTGTGCAAAAAAACACCTTTATAAAAATGAATAAAGGCTGGATTACCTCCGATTTTCATATTCCTCTTGCTGAGGCAGATGATTAGATCAGGCCTTGCAGGCCGAAATCGTCCAAGTGTCTTCCCACTGTTGCTGTCAGCTTGAAGTTGAAGGCAAAAAGTCTCTTGTGTAATGGGCTGTACGAACCCGAACTCTCCAAACCAAAACCCCTAAATTTTATTAAAATCCAAAAACTGTTGTTTACCTCCGCCTCCGTTTTCAACATTAGCCCTTAGCAGGCGAGCAGCTGTTGTTAGTAATATACACTGTTGTTAGTTCTATTTAGTATTCTTAAAGGGGTTGTCCGAGTTATGAAAAAATATATATAGCACTGTAAATCTGATGGGCAGCAATATATAACTAAGTTAAGCAAGTTTTAGGCAAAAAAAATCTATATTTCCTCATTTCCCTGGTTCTCTTCTGGTCTTTGTTTACATGCAATAACAACAATCTCAGCCCCTCCCCCCTTCTCTGCAAAGGGAATGAATACAAGTGCTAAGTGACATGTCTGCCTGCTGGAATACTCAGCAGCATGTTGTATGTGCAGGACTACAAGTCCCAGCTGTACAATGACACTGCTGATACACACAGGAATTTCTCCCTACCTGTTCTTGTACAATACAATTCCTCTACAGCTCTTGTGCCCAGCATTTGTCTCCTCTCACTGCTGCAGCTACTGTTTGTTTTAAAGCCTTGAGCCCTCAGTGTGTTCTGGCTGAAGGGGTTAATGTTTTATCTGAAGGAAACCAGGGAGAGCAGATAGCAGGAGCCCGGCAAAGAAAGGGGGCGTGACCAGTGACGTCTCGTGTACAGACTCTTATCTGAACTCTGAGGCTTGTACACGAAACGTCAGAGACCAGAGAGATAAGGTGACATCACAGGTCATGTGACCCTCAGTCAACTCTGAGAAACCAGCAGCTTTAGAAACACAAAGTATATGGGAAAGTTGTTATACCTGACAAGTTAGAAACATATAAAGAACAAAAAAATAACTCGGACAATGTTTAAATTTGTTTTGGAGCCTTTTCTCCCCCAAAATATATATATATATCTAAAAAAATAAAAAAAATGTAAAAATGGTATTAAAAAATAAAATTGTTACACTGTTGTTACCTCTGCCTCCTGTTACAAGTGACAATAGCGGGGATTGTTATACTCCACCGCAGTTTGTTGTATTTACTAATCACTCTCTGCTGATAT
>ONZH01021595.1:0-111937 GCA_900303285.1 Rhinella marina | reverse complement strand
CTTCAGATGCATAGAAAGAAGAGTCCTGACTGGCTGATTCACAGTTTGGAGGTAATCAGCATTGTTCAAACCACCAGCAAATCAGTTTACTCGTCTTGATACTTTGTAAACCATTTTAATAGAGCAGCTGCATCACCTCAAAGTAAGCCTGCCAATTTTACAGTAAGCCACATGTAACTGTCAATGCTTTGAGACTCATTCAAATGTGCTTTATATATTTTTGTAAGGGAAAATTGCACAGTGATTATATTAAAGTATTCGGACCTGGAACCAAGCTGGTCGTAACACGTAAGTGATAATTCAAGTCTAAACCTTATTACAAATATAACAATTAATGATATGTATTGCTATAGCCCTGGAACTACTAATAGTCAGTAAACATTTTTGCACACATATCATACATGGCACTTTATTTTTTATGGATTTTTAAGTTTTCATGTAATTAGCAAATTGCACGTCACTAGATCCTTTTTAGAAATTTTATGATGCTTTGAGATTTAAGATACAAGATTTAGTATTTACCATGTTTTTAATATTTTTTTTATTTTTTGTTATATTTTTAATTTTGTATATATTATGAACTGGCTAGATATACAGTATCATGAAATGAGTGGTAGGAGATGACCAGCTTTGAAAACAATGCAAACTTTTACATTACTGTTAGGCATTGTAAGTAACACAAAAGTTTTGTTTCTTAAAATTATCTCACACCACTGATCTTTGAGCCAAGAGTAAAAGTAAGTAATAACACATTATAATTATAACAGTATAAAACTTGTATATGTATGCAGAGCATTGCTTCATAATGTACATTATGCTGACCATATAAACAATACACCCTTTGGTAATGATTGCTTTTACAATATAATAATGCAATTTTAGTAATAAAAACATTCTTTTACTAGACGTAAAAAGGATAGTTGTTGCATGTATGAATCCATGTACAAGCTTTATCTTTGCTTGTTATTCTCATTTTATTATTCTTAATCATACAAAAACCTTAAAGGTGCATTTAGACAAGCAGATAATCGTAATAATTCCAATGCTAATGATTCATGTTGGACGATAATTGTTTAGTGTAAATATATATGTGGCAAGGATTGTTCTGAAAATGCTTGTTCACGTTTAAAATCGTTTGTGAGACCAAATAAATTGGAGCAATGTGAAGGAACATGTGAAGGAACAAGTGTGTTTTTTTTGTAAATTGTTGCTGTCTAAATCAAGTGAGCAATCCTTGATTATGGCAGTGGATTTAAAGGGGTATTCTGGTAACTTAATTTTTGATAAACTGCATTAAGGCTGAAAGCTGTGACCTAACCAGAACCCACACCTATACATATAACCAGAGCTTCATTTTACCTTGCAATCCATTTGTCTAGCCTGCAGCACACTGAGAGTATCATGGCTCCTGATCTTTCCTCACAAAACTGCAATTCCCACAATGCCTAGCTTTCCTGCTGTGAGTTTCTGCTTGTTCATGAGTGTTGATGATTACTGATTGGCTGCCTGAAATCACAGTGCAGACAAGCCCCCTCTACTCAGTAAGCTGCAGCACACTAACATTTAGCTAAAGAATTGATAGCAACACACTGAGCATGCCTGACCTTACAAAGGCTCAGAACTACAGGTCGGTGCCATGGTAACTTATGAGGTACACAGTTGGTAGCAGGGGAAGAAAAGTACTTTAAAATATATGTAATATGTGAAATAGACATTATATTAGGTAATGATGGATGATGAATTAGTCTAAAACATGTTATATTTATGGTAACCAGAATACCCCTTTAAGGCTAGGGTTACATAGTGACACTGAGTGACGCTGTTGTAGAGTAGCGGTGATCTCATAGAAATAAGCAGTGTTGGATTTTTTGAGACTCACACTTGATCCCATTCATCTCTATGAGATCACTGCTATTCTGTGATCCTGGCTGCGACAGGTTTGTGCAAACATAACTCTATTCTAAATTGCTAAATTCAACTATGTCAGTAATTGCCTAAACGATTATATATTTGTCTAAATGCGCCTTTACAATATCTTTGATTATAGAGAAATTCTCTGTCTAGTCCTAAATATTACTATTAACTGGATGAACTGAGAATTATTTAAAATTGTCACCAGCAACCTGTCCTAGAATGAGCAGGACTGGTTGCCTCTACTTGTAGATCTGCCTGGGGGAATGGGGGAGGCCTCACTACACACTATGATCAGTAACACACATATAATACATATTGGTGAGTTTTCCTGTCAGGCTGCTCAGCCATGATGGCATAACATAGGCAGGACCACATCATTACCATCTACAGTCATGGCCGAAAGTTTTGAGAATGACACAAATATTATATTTTCACATGATCTGCTGCCCTCTGGTTTTTATGTGTGTTTGTCAGATGTTTATATCACATACAGAAATATAATTGCAATCATATTATGAGTAACAAAAGCTTATATTGACAGTTAGAATGAGTTAATGCAGCAAGTCAATATTTGCAGTGTTGACCCTTCTTCTTCAGGACCTCTGCAATTCTCCCTGGCATGCTCTCAATCAACTTCTGGACCAAATCCTGACTGATAGCAGTCCATTCTTGCACAATCAATGCTTGCATTTTGTCAGAATTTGTAGGTTTTTGTTTGTCCACCCGTCTCTTGATGATTGACCACAAGTTCTCAATGGGATTAAGATCTGGGGAGTTTCCAGGCCATGGACCCAAAAATCTCTATGTTTTGTTCCCTGAGCCATTTAGTTATCACCTTTGCTTTATGGCAAGGTGCTCCATCATGCTGGAAAAGGCATCGTTGATCGCCAAACTGCTCTTGGACGGTTGGGAGAAGTTGCTCTCGGAGGACATTCTGGTACCATTCTTTATTCATGGCTGTGTTTTTAGGCAAGACTGTGAGAGAGCCGATTCCCTTGGCTGAGAAGCAACCCCACACATGAATGGTTTCAGGATGCTTTACAGTTGGCATGAGACAAGACTAGTGGTAGCGCTCACCTCGTCTTCTCCAAATAAGCTGTTTTCCAGATGTCCCAAACAATCGAAAAGGGGATTCATCAGAGAAAATGACTTTACCCCAGTCCTCAGCAGTCCACTCCCTGTACCTTTTGCAGAATATCAGTCTGTCCCTGAAGTTTTTTTCTGGAGAGAAGTGGCTTCTTTGCTGCCCTCCTTGAGACCAGGCCTTGCTCCAAGAGTCTCCACCTCACAGTGCGTGCAGATGCACTCACACCTGCCTGCTGCCATTCCTGAGCAAGCTCTGCACTGCTGGTAGCCCGATCCCGCAGCTGAAACACTTTTAAGAGACGGTCCTGGCGCTTGCTGGTCTTTCTTGGGCGCCCTGGAGCCTTTTTGGCAACAATGGAACCTCTCTCCTTGAAGTTCTTGATGATGCGATAGATTGTTGACTGAGGTGCAATCTTTCTAGCTGCGATACTCTTCCCTGTTAGGCCATTTTTGTGCAGTGCAATGATGACTGCACCGTGTTTCTTTAGAGATAACCATGGTTAACAGAAGGAGAAACAATTATGCCAAGCACCAGCCTCCTTTTAAAGTGTCCAGTGGTGTCATTCTTACTTAATCATGACAGATTGATCTCCAGCCCTGTTCTCATCAACACCCACACCTGTGTTAATGGAGCAATCACTGAAACAATGTTAGCTGGTCCTTTTAAGGCAGGGCTGCAATGATGTTGAAATGTGTTTTGGGGGATAAAGTTCATTTTCTAGGCAAATATTGACTTTGCAAGTAATTGCTGTTAAGCTGATCACTCTTTATAACATTCTGGAGTATATGCAAATTGCCATTATAAAAACTGAAGCAGTAGACTTTGTAAAAATTAATATTTGTATCATTCTCAAAACTTTTGGCCATGACTGTACTGTACAGCAGTGTACTGTGTAGTGAGGCCCTGCCCCCTCAGAACCTAGGCAGCTATGCAAGTGCTCACATTCTATGACCATTCTAACCCCTTCCTAATCTTAGCACATAAATATACGACAGTATGCAAAGGACCATTCTGCAAATCTGCTGTATATTTACAGTCCCCCGTAAGCCAACAAGGGTTTCCTGGCCACACCATAGCATGATCCCTGTGCCTGCAGCTTGTTAAATCAAACACTAAAATGGTTACAAAATGCATTTGAATGCTGATTTCTTGTGCCATATGAGGAAATTTATACTGTATTGTCCGTATACTTCTACATTGGGTTTCATATTATAGCTTCCACATTTCTTTGTTTTATGTTGCAGTGTAACTTTATTACTGTGCTTTTCTATTTCTATTTTATTTCACTCCAAAATGACATGTATACATATACGATAACTACAAGTTACACAAACCAGAAATGTGCTTTTTACTTCAACAGATGAGGAAGCAAAAAAACAGGCAATAAATCCAAATGTCACTATTTTAGCTTCATCCAAACATGATGTGAAGACCAAAAAATCTGCAACTTTACTGTGCAACCTGCAGAATTTCTTCCCTGATGCAATTAACGTGGAATGGACCGATGGAAACAACAATAGGCTGGAATCAGAACAGGGGGACATTATAACAAATGCATCCAGCGACTTGTCCACATTGTACAGCTGGATTACAATAAAGCAGTCTGATATTGGCAACACATATAAATGCAAGTACAAACATGAGAGCAATGGAAATCAGTGGAAAGAAAAAACTTATAACACAGGTACATTTTATCTTTATATTTTCTATTATTTCCATACTGCGTTTCCATACATATCCATACTGCGTCTCTTCAGTAACATGATTATAGCAAGATGTCACACATAAAAGGGTTTTCCAAGACTTTAGAACTCATGACCTATCCTTAGGATAAGTCATCAGTATCTGATCAGTGGGGGTCTGACACCCGGGACCCCCGCCGATCAGCTGTTTGAGAAGGCACCAACGCTCCTGTGAGCACTATGGACCTCTCTGTGCTTATCAAGCACAGTGCCATACATTGTATTGCAGCTGTGCTTAGTGTCGCGTTCAGCCCCATTCATAGAAACATAGATAATTTAAGGCAGAAAAAAGCCACCTGGTCCATCTAGTCTGCCCTTTTATTATTCCTTTATAGTTATCTTAGGATAGATTCATGTTTATTCCAGGCATGTTTATATTCAGTTAATGTGGATTTATCAACCACCTCTGCTGGAAGTTTGTTCCAAGCTTCTACTACTCTATCAGTGAAATAATATTTTCTAATGTTGTTCTTGATTTTTCCCCCAACTAACCTCAGATTGTGCCCCCTTGTTCTTGTGTTCAGTTTCTTATTAATAACCCTTCCTTCCTTTATTCAGTCCTTTAACATATTTAAAGGTTTCAATCATGTCCCCCTTTCTCTTCTTTCCTCCAGACTATACATATTAAGAACTCTGAGTCTTTCTTGATAAGTTCTATGCTTTAGACCTTCCACCATTTTTGTAGCTCTTATTTGAACCCGTTCTATTTTAGCAATATCCTTTTGCAGGTGAGGTCTCCAGAATTGAACACAGTATTCCAGATGTGGTCTCACTAGAGCTCTATACACACACAATCTCCCTCTTTCTGCTTGTTATACCTCTAGCTATGCAGCCAAGCATACGATTTGCTTTCCCTACTGCCTGGTTGCATTGGTTACTCATTTTGAGGCTGTCAGAGATGACTACCCCCAAATCTTTCTCTTCTGAAGTCTTTGTTAAACACAGAACTGCCAATACTTGAATGGGGCTGAGCGGCACCTAGGTCATGTGACCGATGAATGTGTCCTCACTGGCCTAGGGAAAGCTGTGTGAAGACTGTGGTACTACTGCCAGCGCCAGTGCCTTCTCAAACAGCTAATCGACGGGGGTCACGGGTGTCAGACACCCATCACTCAGTCTTGGAAAACCCCTTTCTGATACAGAGCTTCAAGTCCCCTGAATAGATCAAGTTAAATGATAAAATTCTAATAATATTAATGCATGGTATTTAGAATTTATACTGTCACATTGTGAATGCCCTTGTGTATGGATTAAGTGATTTCAAATTTCACAGCACGAACTCACTAGATATAAATTTATATACCTTATAAAGATATATACCAATATAGTTTTGATCCTTAAAATAATATATGACCAATTCCTCACATAGAGACATGTCGAATTTTATCACTGGTCAGTTACGTCATGTTCTGTTGACTTTCCCGCTGGGGGTCCAGCGTCGTCCTTCTGGCCTCTGCTCTTCTTCTGCGTCTTCATGCCTGGAAAGGCCAGCAGTAACAGATTAGGATTAGTAACATAGTAACATAGTTTATAAGGCCGAAAAAAAAAAATCTGTCCATCTACTTCAGCCTGTTATCCTGCAAGTTGATCCAGAGGAGGGCAAAAAAAACCTTGTGAGGCAGAAGCCAATTTTCTCCACTTTACGGAAAAAAAATCCTTCCCGACTCCAATCAGGCAATCAGAATAACTCCCTGGATAAACGACCCATCTCTAGTAACTATAACCTGTAATATTACCCTCCAGAAATACATCCAGGCCCCTCTTGAACTCTTTTAGTGAATTGATCATCACTACCTCCTCAGGCAGAGAGTTCCATAGTCTCACAGCTCTTACCGTAAAAGAATCCTCTTCTATATTTGTGTAGAAACCTTCTTTCCTCCAGACGCAGAGGATGTCTCCTCGTCACAGTTCTGGGAAAAAATAGATGATGGTTCTCTGTACTGACCACTGACATATTTATACATAGTTATTAGATCTCCCCTGAGGAGTCTTTTTTCTAAGGTGAACAACCCTAATTTTGATAATCTTTCTGGGTACTGTAGTCCACCCATTCCAGTTATTTACTTATTTGCCCTCCTTTGAACCCTCTCCAGCTCTGCTATGTCTGCCTTGTTCACAGGAGCCCAGAACTGTACACAGTACTCCATGTGTGGTCTGACTAGTGATTTGTAAAATGGCAGGACTATGTTCTCATCACGGCATCTATGCCCTTTTTGATGCAACCCAATATCTTATTGGGCTTGACAGCAGCTGTCTGACACTGGTTTCTGCAGCTTAGTTTGCTGTCCACTAAAATTTCTAAGTCTTTTTCCATGTCAGTGTTACCCAGTTTTTTACCATTTAGTATGTACTGGTGACTTGCATTATTCCTTCCTATGTGTATAACCTTACATTCATCTCCCACTTCTCTGCCCAAGCCTCCAATCTTTCCAGATCCATCTGTAGCAGTATATTGTCCTCTATAGTGTATATATACAGTGTATATATATATATATATATATATATATATATATATATACATACATACATACATTATACTGTCCTCTGTAGTATATATATATAATATATATATAATATATAGTATACTGTCCTCTGTAGTGTATATATATAATATATATCCTTATTATATATATATATATATATATATATAATATCTATAATGAAAAAACTTGGCAGCACTTAAAACAACCGTAGTAGCTAATAGGGGTGCTCGCCTTTACCAGACAAAGGCAAATATACAAAATGCTAAAAAGATGGCCAGCACACCCATAAAATAAAACAAAGTAGTCCTTTTATTTACCCATATCGTGGGACAGCAACATTTTCGGCTCCTATACTAGAGGCTTGAGAAAGGCACTAGTATAGGAGCCGAAACATTGCTGTCCCACGATATGGGTAAATAAAAGGACTACTTTGTTTTATTTTATAGGTGTGCTGCCAATCTTTTTGCATTTTATATATATATATACAGTATATATATTATATATACACACACACACAGTATACTGTCCTCTTCCGTGTTAATTACTTTACACAGTTTACTGTCATCTGCAAAAATGTATATTTTATTTTGCAAGCCTTCTACAAGATCATTAATAAATATATTGAAGAGAATACAAGGTAATCCACTCCCAGGTTTAACCCAAAGTGAATTGTGAAGCAAAATGATTCCCACCATCTCCAGTAATTAGGCAAACACCTCAGTTTAGGGAGGATACATTTTTTAATTTAATTACAAAAATAAATAAATAAAAACACAGATTGATTCTGTCCATATTGTGACTTTTTTTTGTAAATTGAGTAAGTAATAATCTGTCTATTTTGCTATGGGTACTCTACCTCTAGCCTCAATCTTAAAAATAGATATACTGTTTATAGCATGGCAGCAAGGGAATTTTAGATTGTACAATCAAAGTACAATATGCAGACTATAGATTGATAGCCTGTTGCGGAAGAATAGCCCTGGCGACTTCAGGGAATTAAAAATTAATTTTACTGCTAATGAGATCGTTCACATTACTGATACATTATCAGGGAATCAAAGTACTATTTAGCCTTTTTTATTCTGTAATAAGTAAACTTAGTTATTCTAATTAATTCTAATTTACAGAACATTTGAATACTGAAGATCCCACAAATCAGATAGATATCAGTAATTGCACTTATACTTCAGGTAACTATATTTGTACAAATACAATCTCCTACATGTACTGTATCTAGTTTATTTTGTTTTAAAACTTGTCTGAACGTTTCCTTCCCTTATAACAAATAGGTTGAAATCTTTTTTTGAGATGACCAATTTGCATTGAAAGGGGGTTTTCAAAGTGGTGGATTTCTCAAAGAAAGTATCCAGTATACAGTGGAATTGAAAATTCATCACAGGAAATTGGTTGGAAAACCAAGTTGGTCTTTTAGAGAGGTTTTACTATACTGTATATTTTATGGTCCCTATAATGTCCCTCCTCTCGTGCATACTTACCTTCTCTCCAACACCCGCGTCCCTCTGGATCCCTGCATGGCCGCTGCATCTCCCCGTCGCGTGGCTCAAAACATCTGGCAATGAGGGGGTTGCAGGGGTGCAACTAATAGAAGGCCACAACAGTGATCAGTCTCCTTAGCTGCTAGGGAGGCTGGTCAACATTGCGGCCTGCTATTGGCTGCTCCCCTTGTCGCCGGATGTTTTGATCCGCACAACAGAGAGATGCAGCGGTGGCCGTGCAGGGATCTAGAGGGACGCAGCTGCCAGGGAGCAGGTAAGTATGTGCTAGAGGAGGGGGCCTGGGCATTCTGGAGGTCATTACAGGGATTGGACAACCCCTTTAATACATCAGTCAGAAAAAGCAAATTCCTGTACATATTTTACATGGCCTTCTGTTTCCTTGAATGGGCAGCATGTAAAACTACATTTTGACCTGACAATAACATCCAAACACCAGAGCTTGTGATGATCAGCTAATTGCTAGGCTAGTTTTATTTCTAAGACTTTAAGACTTGAAACAGAGCAATAGTCTGGCATTTCTATCTACTATTGTAGCAAAACCTGTATTTAGATTTGTTTGTTTTTTTTTTAACTGCACTCACAACTTTATGACCCCATTTCTAGGATATAATACTATAAGTATTTTTGCTGGAAATCTATGTACAAATGTAGCAAAAATAGACTAGATATAGACTGATATAGTGTGCTGTTGTAGTAGAAAAGCGTATTAAAGCTGTATGGTAAAATATAGTAAAAAAAAAAAGCAGGACATGAGGTTTTATTCTTCATTGAAGTATAGACTTCCATGAATCCAAGCTGAAACATGTTTTGTAAAAATACAGCATCATCTAAAATTCCCCTTTTACATTTTACCACAGCAGCCATATTTCATTAGCAACATTTCTTCATTCTGAAGTCACTATGAGTGAGGACACTGTATTGTACTGTACTGTAGTGTATCCTGCTATTCCTGCTATGCTACTTGGTACAACAAAAAACTTGGTATTATGATTATCATTCTAGGGTGCTGTACCTGTGGCAAGGTTTTGTATACAGTACATTGTTTAAAACAAAACCAAATACAATAAATGTGGACTAATGACAGATTAGTACATGTGGAGAAGAAATCTTGCTCTGCATTTAAACATATTGCTATATATATTAAAAAGCCCATTATACCTAGTGTTAAGCAAAGTTATGAATTACTTCACCACAAAGCGGGCGGGTAAGTAGTGGGCACAATGACGGGAAATGGCGATTGCGCCGCCCCCCCTCTCATTAAACCTCTCAGATGCTGCATTTATCACTGATTGTGACATTTGATGTAAAAATGGAGGTAGAAAAATTAAGGGGTAAAAAAATAAATAAATAATACTGACCTCATCCATTTGAGCTCAAAGAAGCCGCTGTGCCCATCTTGACAAAGATCCCATGCAAAATCTCGTGAAGTGTGTGGTGACATCATAGGTCACTGTGCACGAAATTTTGCGTGGGATCTTTAATCAAGATGGCCGCAGCAACCTCTTTGCGCTCAAGCAGATGAGGTGAGTATGTATATTTTTTATGCCATTTGATTTGTTTCCACGAAGCACAATGAAATTCGGCTTAGTAGCAATTCAAATTTTCCCTGAAATTTGGATCGAAGTCCACTTCGGATACTTCAATTCCCTCAACCCTAGTTATACCTGTCATATAACATATCTTTCTTCTAATTTTAATCTTACAGACAAAGCAGGAAGAAAACATATGATAATCCGATCAGCACAGTTTATCTATGCTCTATTACTCCTGAAAAGTATATTGTATTGTCCACTCGTGTTGTTCTTTAACTACAAAGCCAGAAAATGAGTAAATGCTTTCCCACCAAGTCAAATACGTGGAAAAAAAACAGCTTGTCGCTTACAAAAAGAACACACTTGCTTCTTAATTATGCACTAGCATTAAATATATATATATATATATACATACAGCCAGGAGATACATTTCTGCCGTGTTTCAAACTGTTTTTGGCTCGAAGCGCGTTGGATATGTCTCTCTTGTCTTTACGCTGTTTTTAAAGGCTTATCCATAAAGACTATATTGTATTATATAAAGATGTATTGCATTTTTCAAAGTTTTCTCTCTATGTTGTAATGACCTCCAAAAATTCATGGCAAGTCTCTCCTGTGTAAGGCAGACCTAGAAATGATTAATGGAAGCTGGCCATAATGATTTGATAATTCATAAAATGTTATGAAATAAAAATATACTATAAAGTATTTATAATCAGTGTATATGTCAAACAGAACATCATGGGCTATATTAAACGCTAGAAAGACAGATGAAATCCGATAATTAAATGCATATATTTGAATTGTGTAATGATCTTTTATGTCCTTTAATTAGTTCCTAGTAATACATAACACACTTTACTTACATTGAACATTCAGTTCCCACAAAGGTTAGTTCATTAGATCAAATTTCAAATTAGTTCGTATTGTAATACAAGTACATTACAGAAAGCACACAGCTAGTTTGTGACACAACATATTCTCAAAAAGTTATTATATGACAACATGAATAGTAAAATACAGGTACATCTTTCATTCAACGTTCATTATATGGTATTTGTATAATTCTGTCATTTTCCCCTGTGCTGAGAATGCTTACTATTCAGCTAGTTGTATGAAGAAAAAAACACACACTATTAATCATTTATTTTTTCTACATTTATTAAAAATATAATATTACTTACCAATTGCTAAACCTGCAGCTTTTAAATACATTGTTGTGACTATGTTGAAATATATATCTTTTTCATCCATTATATGCATGTTTCATCTAAATATATATATATATATATATATATATATATATATATATATATATATATATATTTAGTCACACAGTCGAGTAACATTCTGATGGTCACTTTCTACTTTCAACGTCAACAGCATGTAGTTCATACATATCCTTTGTTGCTTTCATGGGTAAAAAGGGAAGATTTATCAGAGTTACAAAAAGGTATGAGTATTGGCTTTTGGGCCTAGGGTGGCAGTCTTTTTGAAACTGTTCATGTGCTGCTATGGTGAAAGTGTACAGTGAGTGGACAAAGGGCACCACTGCGAATAACAACCATTGATGTGAGAGGTGAATCTCAGCTACGAAGCTGCACAAAGGAAGACCAACACGCTACAGAGGAGCAGCTCACCACCAAAATGTACCAGAGGGGTACCAGATGTGTGTCTACAACAACAGTTTAGAGAACCCTACTGCATATGGAGCTCTGACGCCGACTTATGGTCAATACAAATCTGCTAATGAAGTTGCATTAGGAAACAGGGAAATGGCCAGTAGCCCTATATACCCCAGCAGTTACACAGATTTTATTTTTAACTGTCCCTCATTACAGTGACCGCTACAGCACCCTGTCCCCTTAACAATGACCTCCACAGTGCTCCACCCCCTTAACTGTGCCCTCCACAGCCCCCATGGCTGAGTTGTTATGGAAACCTGGTGTAAAACTGTGTGCATGTCAAGCCCGAAGGACCTGCGAGCTTCTATTGTCTAATAAGGGTCATGTGACCACGTGTATGTCTATGTATGTCTATTAAGATATGAGTGAAGGACCTGTGAGCTTTTATTGGCTAATACACTTTTTGGGGAATATCTCAAGAATGGTACGTCCTAGAGAATGGAGACCTTTACGAAAACCTTTGCAGACACAAAAAGACCCACAAAAACACTGGATTTCTGAAGTTGACTTAGCAGTGACAAAAATACATTTGGCCTGTTGCAGGCTCTTGATAAATTTGTCTTGTAAATTAACAGAAAAGTCACAATTTACTTTTCAAAAATAAAGGCAAAACCAGTTTAGTAAATCGGGACCAACAATTTTTGTCCATTTTAGACATTGTAAGTATGGACCTGTAGCTGTAAGGCTAGGTCCATGCTAAACATATATATGGAATTTCATAAGCCTGTACACGGAGGATGGAATAGCACAGTAGACTACCGTATATCAGCAAAAATTGTACAAATATGCATTTTTTTTACAATAGAACTCTATGGATGAAATGAGCTCATAAGAAGTGCTGCAGCATCTGTGGTATAAAGGAAACATTTTTTGTCCCCCAATCCCTCCTACTTGCCGGTGATCCCATGTATGTTTTGTACTTTGTGGGGTGATAGCCAATAACAATCAAGCCCACACACCGCCTCCATCACTCCAATATCTCACCCCTATCCAGGGCAACCTACTCAGCTCCTGTGCAGCTCCTGGCCTTTTGTTCTCCCAGTTAGCCTGTCTGTGAGCTGACTAGGCCACTCGGTGTGGGCTGATTAGGCCTGAGTGACTGCTCTGGTATTTCCTTTAATCTCCTTATCTCTTTTACCTCCTTATTTCTTTCTAAAAAAGAAATAAATTATTATAAATAATAATAATAATAATACATAAATTATTATAAATAATAATACATAGTAGTAGGCTAGTTAGCCTAACCACTTTGTCACTTTTTTATGTCTAAGTCGTGCATCACAAATTGTGCCTAATTGGTGCATCACAATTTCTTGTGCCTAACTGGTGCAGCAACATTTTTTACCTTAATTTTTCATGTATTTGTTTGCCAAAAGCTAATTTATACAGTTTTTGTAACTGATTTTGAAGTTTTACCCTGTACTAACTGCAACACCTACATATTTTTTTTTTAAACTACCTGTGTAAAAGAAAAAAAACTCATTACACCCCTAGATGTATTCTTTGAGGGCTGTAGTTTGCTAAATAGGGTCACTTCTCAAAGATTTACAATATTTTGATACATCTTAGCCACTGTAATTGTGGTACAATGTAGACATCCACTTTGCATTATATTCAGAAAAACTCCAGTGGGGTCAAAATGTTCACTACACCATTAGATTAAATACTTGAGGGGTGTAATTTCCACACTGGGGTCACTTTTTGTGGGTTTACACTTTACTGGTACCCAGTGGAGTACAAAGAGAAGTAAGGGCCCCATAGCAAGGATCAAACCAGGCCCCTCACACATGACAGAGGGGTTTCTGCTTAAACCCTTTTCAAAGACCCTAGGGCCATTTTCCCACTGCCTCTTTTGCTAAAAGTTTTTTCTTTACAGGGAGATAATCCCAACTAAGACTGCACCCCCTCTTGCCCTGGGCCCCATAGAATTTGCACGGTCTGCCACTATAGTAGTTACACCCCTGCTGGTACCTCAGGTGCTCTGCAAACACAACATGGCACCCAATAACCATTCAGCAAAGTCTGTGCTCCAAATGCCAAATGGCTGTCACTCCCTTCTGAACCCTGTGGTATGCCCAGGCAGCAAAGAATGGCAATATGTTAGGTACTGCCATGTCCAGAGTAAGCCATATAAAAATGTATGGATTATGTGTCTTTCGTGGAACAAGCTGGGCACAATATGTTGGTCACAGAAACTGCATAACTTTAAAAAAGTGCAGTTTTCTACACCATCTATTTGGCATTATATTCAGAAAAAATCCAGTAGGGCTAAGATGTTCGCTACACTCCTAGATGAATTCCTTGAGTGGTGTAGTTAATAAATTTGGGTCACTTTTTGACAATTTCCACTGTACTGGTACCTTAGGTCTCTCCAAATGCATGGCACTCAATAACCATTCCAGCAAAAACTGCTCCAAAAGCCAAATGGTGGTTTTTCCTTATGTGTACTACCGTGTGCCCACACAGCAGATAGTGGCCACACGTGGGGTATTACCCTACCCCGGGAGAACTGGCATAACAGTTTATGGCAGTTTTTCTCTCCAGTGGCACAAGCTGGGCACAACACATTGGACCCTGAAATAGCATTTCTTTGAAAAAAAATGGAATTTTCACTCTGCAACAACCATTATGCCTTAATATCAGACCAATACCTGTGGAATCAAAACATTCACTCCATTGTTAGATTAATTTTTTCAAAGGTTTAGTTTCCATAAAGGGGTATTTTGTGGTGTTTTTATATTTTTTTCACCTCAAGTCTGCAAACCTGAAATGGTGCCTGAAAAATATCTTAATAAGGCTCCATTCACATGTCCTGTTTTTCTTTCCTGATTCGATCCTGATCCTGATCTGGATCCATTCATTTCAATGGGTCCTGAAAAAATCAGGATCGAATCAGGAAAGAAAAACAGGACGTGTGAATGGAGCCTAAAAATGAGGCCCAAAAATCCTCAGAGTGCTCCTTTATTCCTGAGGTCTATGTTTGTGTCTAGTTGTACACTAGGGCTACATATGGGGCATTTCTAAAGATCACAGGACAAGGGTAATATATATTACATTTTGTTTCTGCTATTTTACATTAAAATATATTAATATTAAAAATCTGCAAAAAATGTGAAATTTTAAAATGTTCTTGAAAATGGGAAAATTGCTGCTAAACTTATAAGCCCTTTAACACTCAATATAAATAACTTTACTTTTTTAAAAACCAACATAACTTACACGAGGAAAATGCTAAAAAAAAGTGTGTGGTAAAATTTTACATTTAACATTTACTTTACATTTTACATTTAAGATTTTTTTACATAAAAACACAACTCAAATTTTCTACAAACAAAGTATATGCTACAGAAAACAGTGTCAGAAGGGCTCCAAAGTTATTACTACATAAAATGACACGTCCTTAAGGGGTTAAGTGGAGGCTATAGGCAACATGTGAACAATGCATTATATTCTGATGTTTCATAGGGTAACATATTAAGCTGATATTTACGGAAAACAGATACAAACATCCTGCACCATGTGATAGTAAAATGTGCGGATGTACAAGGCTAAATTTAGAAATTCACTGAAAAAATGCACTAAAACAATAGATGCAAGCAATATATGGACTAAGCCCTCACTCTATAGATAAAATCTGAGACTCTTAGCCAATATATTTTGATCAAAATACATCTGTGCCCACCTACCCAGCGCTACGGTGGTCTCAGTTCAGGCAGGTCCTACGCTAAACCTTCCTATGAAGTTGTGCATCTATGTTTAGGAGCGCAGACCCTGCACATATAGTGTGCAGCTCCTAGTTACCTCTATGTGCATCAGCAACCAATGAGAGGAGGAGCACACACACCTATATGTACCACCATAATCAAGGTCGCCTCTTAGATAGGTGGGGCAAAAGTTCACATGAATGCTACTCCCCTGGTAATAGGAGCGCATTCACACCAGAAGGTGCCACTCCTTCCAGACACATCAAAAAAATGTTTACGGAAAACAGATGCAAACATCCTGCACCATGTGATAGTAAAATGTGTGGATGTACAAGGCTAAATTTAGAAATTCACGGAAAAAATCGCATAGTTAGGTTTAGCGTAGGACCTGCCTGAACTGAGACCACCGTGGCGCTGGGTAGGTGGGCACAGATGTATTTTGATCAAAATATATTGGCTAAGAGTCTCAGATTTTAGAGTGAGGGCTTAGTCCATATATTGTTTGCATCTATTGTTTTAGTGCATTTTTTCGGTGAATTTCTAAATTTAGCCTTGTACATCCGCACATTTTACTGTCACATGGTGCAGGATGTTTGTATCTGTTTTCCGTAAATATTTTTTTGATGTGTCTGGAAGGAGTGGCACCTTCTGGTGTGAATGTGCTCCTATTACCAGGGGAGTAGCATTCATGTGCACTTTTGCCCCACCTATCTAAGAGGCGACCTTGATTAAGGTGGTACATATAGGTGTGTGTGCTCCTCCTCTCATTGGTTGCTGATGCACATAGAGGTAACTAGGAGCAGCACACTATATGTGCAGGGTCTGCGCACCTAAACATAGATGCACAACTGCATATCAAGGTTTAGCGTAGGACCTGCCTGAACTGAGACCACCATGGCGCTGGGTAGGTGGGCACAGATGTATTTTGATCGGAGTGTATTGGCTAAGAGTCTCAGATTTTATCTATAGAGTGAGGGCTTAGTCCATATATTGTTTGCATCTATTGTTTTAGTGCATTTTAACATATTAAGCTGACGTAAAATTATTTGCTTGTGGAAAATATGTTTTTTCTCTGTGCTTCAACTGTTAATTCAAACAGATTTCCTTTACAAATATCTACTACTCTGCACACCCCATGTTGTTTGCAGTTGGTGGTTACAACAATCTAATATTAGGGAAGCATTAAAGCTACCTAGAAAAACTTACAAGTGAAATATTTTGGTGTCCTTTCCATACCATTTGCAGAGTCATCATTTTTCTTTCCATTGTCATTCCGAGTTTATTTTTGCTATTATTTTTCACTTTCACGTTCATATACATGCAATAATTTAGGTCAATGTAGTTCTGCAGTTGCTAATTTTATATAACTTCTATTTGTACTAAAGTTCTTTTTACTTGTTTTATTGAATTTCAGTAGGCATTCAATATGACATACAACACAACCATACACAGTTCTGAAAATGTGAAGAAGTGTCATGATAATGCACGCACATTAATGCATGGGAATATCATACATAACTGGGTAAATGCAATAAGAGTATAACGAGATAGATAAAAAAAAAAAAGAGAGAAAGTAAATCCTAAAAATATGTGGAAGGAACAGTACAATATATGACTGCTAAAAAGTAGAAGTTAGTGGAATATAAAATCAGGTAGCACATTTTTTTTAAATCTGTGTTTATTTTCCAATTATCAATTTTTTTTATTTTAATTTATTTTCTGAACACTATTATGGAGGCCTGAGCTTTTCTTAACAGCATTTGCAAAGCATTATAAAATTTCCTTTATGGCAGCCCCATGAGCCATAGACACAATGGACACTAGTGGACCCTACTGACTCAAAAGGGAAAGTTTTCTAGGCGTGCTCTCTGACCTGTGTAGAGGTCATTATAAAAGGAAAGAATAGATAAGCTGTGACAATCACCTATTGTGAATGATGGATCCTGACTTATCTATACACAGAGGATATTTGGTTTTAGATTAAACTAGCTGAAGGACCCGGCTTCGCCTGGGTATATTTAATTTATTTAATTTACTGTTTGTGTGTGTGTTGTTAAAAGATATTGAGAGTGACCTCTACAGTGCCCGCCCCTTTAACAGTGACCACTACAGCAGCCCGCCCCTTTAACAGTAACCTCTACAGCAGCCAGCCCCTTTAACAGTGACCTCTACAGCGGCCCGCCCCTTTAACAGTGACCTCTACAGCGGCCCGCCCCTTTAACAGTGATCTCTACAGCAGCCCGCCCTTTTAACAGTGACCTCTACAGCAGCCCACCCCTTTAACAATGACCTCTACAGCAGCCGGTCCCTTTAACAGTGACCTCTACAGCAGTCCGCCCTTTTAACAGTGACCTCTACAGCTGCCTGCCCCTTTAACAGTGAACTCTACAGCAGCCCGCCCCTTTAACAGTGAACTCTACAGCAGCCCGCCCCTTTAACAATGACCTCTACAGCAGCCTGCCCCTTTAACAGTGACCTCTACAGCAGTCCGCCCCTTTAACAGTGACCTCTACAGCAGTCCGCCCTTTAACAGTGACCTCTACAGCAGCCCACTCCTTTAACAGTGACCTCTACAGCAGCCCGCCCCTTTAACAGTGACCTCTACAGCTGCCCGCCCCTTTAACAGTGACCTCTACAGCAGCCCGCCCCTTTAACAGTGACCTCTACAGCAGCCCGCCCCTTTAACTGTGACCTCCACAACAGCTATAGTGGCCATTGTCTTCACCCCAGAAAGCCAGACCTCACCGGCCATTCCCCCAAACGTGAAACAGCGCCCCCTGTTCTAATGAAGACACACCAGTAAACATGAGGCCATGACCCCCTGGCTCCGTGAAGACACGGAGGAGAAGCTGTCTGAGTGTAAGCTACTGAAAGGGTGGACATCCCTGTGTCTGTCCAGGCACTGCGTCGGACGGAGAACAGGTAGCCAGAAAACTGGACTGTCCAGCCTAACATCAGCCTGGCCCTAGGGTGGCCAGAGGTCTCGTTTTAGGCTGGACAGTCTGGCTTTCAGACTCCCTGTCCTCTGTCATGCGCAGGGCCTGGATGGACACAGGGATGTCCTTTTGAACAGCTCACTCTCAGCAGCAGCACTGTGCAGTCTGAGCATGAGCTGAAGGGAGAAAGCCACCCTCCCCCACCCCTGCAGCTGACAGAAAGTGATTTTTACCTATATTTTTAATCCCGGTCAAATGCGGCATGGAAGGGGCGTGGCCTGACTGAGTCAGTAACTTAGTGGGATCTGGGGGTGGTGCTTTTAAGTCCTTCTTTTGACAGTGGCCTGAATTACAGGTCGATGCCATAGTAATTTAGGAGGAAGGTGGGTAGCAGTGGAACAAAACATCTTTTATTACTATTGAACGGTAAATATATGAAATTTACATTATATGAGGTAATGATTGATGATGAATTAGTCTAAAACATAAGTTATAGTTATGGTAACCGGAATACCCCTTTACCATTGTCATCCACAGTGCTCTGCCTCTTTAATGCAGACCTACAGCAGTGAACTGGCTAGGTTGTCATAGAAACCTGGTGTGTGGAGACTGCCTGTGAGCTTCTATTGGCTGATAAGGGTCATGTGACCAGGCTACTATTGGCTAATGCATTTTTTGGGAATATCTCAGGAACGGTACGTCCTAGAGAGCTAAAGAATGTTCTAAAACCTTCCCGGACAAGCTGATGTACACGTGTGCCAAATTTTGTGATTGTAGCTACGGATTCCTTTAGCGGACATACACACACACACACACACACACACACATACACTCAGCTTTATATATTATATATAAAAAGTGACATGTAAAATCAAAAATAACATCATGAAAAATTATTTAAAAATATGTTAAACATACAAAGTGATTTAAACAGCAGGTCATTTTCTGATGACACATTCCCTTTAATGGGTTTTAATAGTTTTAGAATTGGAGGTAAATGTAATAATCCTACAGTATTAACATACCATAATTTAGGTCTGTGTTATGATAAATAAGTATATTTGCGACAGAGAGAAACCCAAGTTAACATATCATTCTGGGATTGTCTGGGACGTTTAAATAGATAGATGGCCTAGGACACCCCCCTTCCCTAACACACACATCTCAATAAGCTGTTTGAAATGGCTAAGATAGATTAAATGGCTTATCACATTTAGGCATCATGCACACGATTATAACAGTAGTGACATGTAACTGATCATCAGACACAGACTCTGATATTTTTCTGAATCTTAGGGCCCATTCAGATGGCCGTAGTGCTTTGTTGCAGAGGGAGTCCGATAGTACTCCTCACATTTCTTATAGAAGGTTGACAGGAAATTATATAAGTTATACTGTATGTCAGAGGGTCACCCCATTCCCAGAGGTAAGCGGAGGCTGGAAGATTACCTTGGCATGGCCAGTTGGGATCTGATTGGCCTGTAACTAAAAGTAGCACTGACTTAGAAATTTGTAAACCTAAACTGGGTGGGCCAGAGGGATCAATGGCCTGAACAAAACTGTAATAACAGCAGATTATATAATTGACCACCATGGTTTTCAACATTTAAACCCTATACCCTTTAAACGCCATGGTTTTCAACATTTAAGCCCTATACCCTTTATCTGACATGGGGGTAGTATGAGCTCTAATGTTGATCGAGCACCGTAGTGCTCGGGTGCTCGGGTCAAACACTAGGTGATGCTCAAGTGCTCTACCGAGCACCCGAGCACAATGGAAGCCAATGGGAGAACCAGAGCAGTAAACCAGGCACCCCCTGCTCTGAAGAGGGGAGGGTGTCTGGTTCATAGGGAAAGGTGAGAAAATGATGGAAACACTACTGAAATGGTTTGGGAACAACATGGGGAGGATGTCTGGATGCATCTTGGACTCCAAAGTCGCTGCTGGGAACGATGTTGTCTGAGTATTACGCCACTTTTACGGAATGACAATAATACCCCCCCAAAACCGAAGATAACATTGATTTTAGAGGAAATATTGTTAGGAAACATATATTTACTTGTATATAAAGTACAAGTGCTGCCAAAAATTACAAGGAAGAGGCACTCCGATACAACCAGTACATCACATAAAGGAGGGCCTCATTCAGATTGTGGTACAATTGTTTATGTCGTGGGACTCCTACACTCATAAAGCCTATGCACTAAATAAAAGGGCTGCCAAAAATTACAAGGAACAGGCACTACAATACACCCTTTATTACACATAAAGTAGGGCATCAGACACACCCTTGAAAAATCATGATTGATGGCCTGCTGCTGACATGCAAAAACTTTGAGTGCTCAGCGGCAGGCCCTCACCCCTAATGTTTTACACGGTCAGATCAGCAGCAGGCCCTCACTCCTAATGTTTTAGAGGGTCATCTCAACAGCAGACCCTCACCCCTCATGTTTTTGAGTGTCAACAGCACTCAAGGTCAACATGTCAGGAGAAGGACCAGAGTGAGGAAGTGGAAGAGGAGGTGGTGGACGATGAAATCACTGACCCAACCGAGCGAGAACAGCAGTATAGAATGGGGAGGGATCCGCAGCACCGCAGCAGGCTGGAAGAGGCAGTGAGGTGGCAAAAGGGAGAAGGCAGGCCACACCAAACAGGCCGCAACTGTTCCCCGGAGCACCCCCTTGCGGCAATCTCCCTTGCCAAGGGGTAGGTGTTCTGCAGTCTGGCGCTTTTTTGAGTTAAGTGCTAACGATAAAAGAATTGTCATTTGCAACCTGTGCCGTACCAAAATGCGCAGGAGCATGAACACTAGCAACCTGACCACCACCAGCATGATCCGCCACATGGCAGCAAAGCACCCTAATAGGTGAGCCGAACGCCTGGATCCACAATCGGTGTCTGCGGGTCACACCACTGCGTCCTCTTCTCCTGTGTTATGTGCTGGCCAATCCCCTGTCCTAGATGCAGGTCTAGATGCCTCCCTCCCTGCACCTGGACCTTCGCAAGCATCATCAGCGAGCACATCCACTTCTGTGTCCCAGCGCAGTGTACAGATGTCCATACCCCAGGCCTTTGAAAGAAAGCGCAAATACCCAGCCACCCACCCACAGGCCATAGCACAAAATGCGCAACTTGCCAAATTGCTGGCACTGGAAATGTTGCCGTTTAGGCTGGTGGACACTGAGGCTTTTCGCAGCCTGATGGCAGTGGCTGTCCCTCGTTACTCAGTAACTAGCAGCCACTATTTTTCCTGGTGTGCCGTCCCTGTCTTACACCAGCATGTGTCCCGTAACATAACCCGTGCCCTGACCAACGCAGTTACTGGAAAGGTCCACTTAACGACTGACACATGGACAAGTGCTTTTGGCCAGGGAAGCTACATTTCCCTGACGGCACACTGGGTGAACGTTGTGGAGGCTGGGAGCGAGTCGTATCCCGGGATGGCACAGGTGCTACAGACACCAAGGATTGCGGGCCCTACTTCCATCATGATTTCCACCACCACCTACAGTAGCAGCTGCAACCCCTCCTTCTCCTCCTCCACTTCAACCTCAGAATTCTCATCTTGCAACACCAGTCAGCCATCAGTCAGTAGCTGGAAGCAGTGTAGCACTGCAGTGGGGAAGCGGCAACAGGCTGTGCTTACATGATAAACAGTACACCGCCACAGAGCTGTGGCAGGATATAAGGGACCAGGCTGAGCTGAGCTCTTGCCACGCAACTAACAACCAGGCATGGTTGTGTCTGATAACGGCCGCAACTTGGTGGCGGCTTTGGAGCTCGGCAAGTTCACACACATACTGTCACGCTCAGGTGTGGGGGGAAAACCATACAGAGCGTAAGAGGGAAAGGAAATTAGGCCTGGAAACTAAGAAAGGAAGATGGACACCTCCTAAAGCAAACCCTAACTCTAATCCTGACTGACTACCAGTATGAACAGGCCTCAAAGGTAGGTGAGTTTATACACAGGAACCTAAACCAAACTGACCCTATAGGACCCTGGAACTAATGACATGAATGAGTCTACCTGTTCCTCCAACAGGAAGGATGAACAGGAGTCTCCCTCATGCCAAACAACTGGGAAATGTAACGTAACACACAAAAGGGAAAGAGGACACTTATCTTCAATGAAGAAAAGGAAACTCCAGGATCTCAGCTGAGAGCCAAAACCAAACCACCACAATATCCACTGAAGCTATAAACCACAAGGAACTGTGGTAGAAGCAGCAATAAACAGGGGAGAGACAATTACCACACCAACATCACCACCCCAGCAACACCTGAGGGAGAAGGGTGTGGTAAATACCAACAAAAAAGGAAAACGTGTTGCCAATCTGACAGACCTGACCCTCGCGTTATACGCATTTTAGTCAACACCGATTACTGGTTGTTCACCCTTCTCGACCCCCGCAACAAAGAGAACTTCTCATCTCTTATTCCTCTGGTGGGAGAGGACTAGCAAAATGGTGCAATACCAGAAGGCCCTTGTGGAAAAATTGCTTCAAATATTTCCAGCTGACAACGCTGGCGGCAGAGTACGTAGTTCCTTGGGTACCCGAGGAGGGGAGACAAGGGGAACACACAACAGTTCTAACAGAGGCAGGGCAAAACTCTCCAAGGCCTGGGACAGTTTCATGACACCCCTCCAGCATCCTCCCCCTGATGAGCGGCCTAGTGTCAAAATGAGGGAAACCCCTTCCTCTTCTTGTCCTCTTCCTCCTCTTCCTCCATCATATCAAACTGCTTATTAGGCTGCCCTCGCCTTTAACTTTTTAAGAGGTTCACCAGCAGGCCTTCACCTATAATTTTTTAGACGGTCACCAGCAGGCCCTCACCCATAATTTTTTAGACAGTCAGATCAGCAGCAGGCCCTCGCCCCTAATTTTTTTTACCTAAAAAATTAACCTCACTGTGGTCCTCCTCCTGACATGTTGACCTAACAAGAACCTGTCTTGCACCACCCTGCAAACTGGGACATGAAGCTAGGAGTTTTGGATGACTTTGTTTCTTGTGCTCTACCAGCAGACACAGTTTCACCACGCCCAGAGCCATGGCCTCTGCATGCACCATCAGCAGCACGCCCACTTCCCTGTCCCTTACTGCTCGCCTTGCTCATATTAAAAGGTATATAAGCAAGTTTGTCACAAGTACAGTAGCACTGATTTTTTTTAAGTTTATGAGCAGAAAAATTTCACCGAATGTCAGAAATATTTAGAATGCGCAAACGTTATGCAGCAGACGCAGCGCAGGTAATGTTGCTGTCACCAACAGCAGGAAACATTTTACCGAATGTCAGAAATATTTAGGATACACAAACGTTATACAGCAGTCACAGCGCAGGTAATGTCACCTTGATTAGCGGCAGAAAAAAGTAGACCTGATGTCAGGTATTTAGGATACAGAAACGTTATACTGCACACGCAGCACAGGTAATGTCACATTACCTGTGCTGCGTGTGCAGTATAACGTTTTTGCATTCCAAATACCTGACATCCGTTGTATTGTTTTCTGCCGCTATTCAAGGCGACATTACCTGTCGCCTTACCAGATGCAGCGCAGGTAATGTCGCCTTGAATAGCAGCAGAAAACAATACACCGGATGTCAGGTATTTGGGACACACAAACGTTATACTGTACGCGCTGCGCAGGTGGTGTTTAGGTCAAGCAAACTTGCACAATTTTTGCCCTCCCCCAAAAAAATAAAATATTGCAGCCAGATATAAAAATAGTCATTAAAAGGACTTTTGGGTCTTTTAAACAGAAAAACTATCCCTACCTAGACAATTTCTATCCCTACACTATCTGTCCCCAAACACCGCGTGGTGCCAAGCACCGCCATGCTCGACCGAATACAGTATTCGGCTGAGCATGCTCGCTCAACACTAATGAGCTCAGATAAGACCCCCAAATCCTCATCAGACCCACAAAATAAGCCCCCCCCTCCCCTCCCCAGTGCTCACATCAGACACCCCATGGTCAGATCTCCCCTATGTCATATCACCACACACACACACACACACACACACACACGATCTCAGCATGGGGGGGAGGGTCATCTGAGCATGAGGCGGTCATCTGAGCATGGACGGTCATCTGAGCATAAGGGGTCATCTGAGCATGGGGTGTCATCTGAGCATAAGGCGGTCATCTGAGCATGGGCGGTCATCTGTGCATGAGGGTGTCATGTGAGCATAAGGCGGTTATCTGAGCATGGGCAGTCATCTGAGCATAAGGCAGTCATCTGAGCATGGGCGGTCATCTGAGCATGAGGGTGTCATGTAAGCATAAGGCGGTTATCTGAGCATGGGCGGTCATCTGAGCATGAGGTTTCATCTGAGCATAGGGCGATCATCTGAGCATGGGCGGTCATCTGAGCATGGATGGTCATCTGAGCATCAGGAGGCAATATGGATAATCACAATACATTAGTGAGTGCCTTGTATTAACTTTCTCTACTTTATAAATGTCATTTGCTCAAGAGAGACAACCCCTTTAAGGGCTTATATACAGTGTCACTAGCTGTATCTCCTATCTGTCAGACAGGAAAAAAGGAGAAAGGCTAAATGATTAAACTACATGATTGGCTGATACCTTCAGAAAAGAGGATGTGTGTCATTGATGAAATATGAAATACAGAGTGTACTGCAATAAATGTTCACAGCATATAGATTTCTGAAGAGTTAAAACAATGTTGTATCTGTGCATTTTGGTTGCTCCATTTTTAACAGGTAAATTCTAATGACAGAATCAAGTTAAATGTTATGCTAGACCTGCTTATGCTTGACCTCCTCATGCTTCATCCCTATATCTCTTATTTTACCTAGATGCACAGACTACCATAGACCAGGAGCTGACTTCTCTAGTAAAGGTTAGAGGTGCCAAGTCAACAGCTCGTATACCTTGTGAGATCAGACAGCAGTCAATACGCTTTGTTCACTGGTATGTACAGAAACAAAATCAAGTAATAAAAAGGATTCTATATTTTGGAGAAGGAAAAGATAACTATGAAGGCGGATTTAACTCAAGCAAATATGAAACTACTGCAAGAGAAAACAAATATACACTGACCATTAATAATGTAAAAGATGATGACAGTGGCATCTATTACTGTGCATATTGGGTCACGTCCCCTAGTTACCACATTGACATAACATCACAGAAAACCTGCACAATTAGTCAGGAAACATTACATGAATGCTAGTGAGTTCACACCACTGTTATACTGTATATTTCCATTGTTCGCCTCCATTAGAGGGGTTTGTATGCACAGTGATATTTTGCTTTTTTTTTTTTACAATACTCACTACTGTTTTGAAAAGGAAATGGGAAAGTGGGCATGTCAAGCTGATTTAAAACAAAATATAAATGGTCTCAATGATTTTAAATGGTCTCAATCTTAGTGTCTATTCACACGTCTGCAAGTGTTTTGCGGTCCTCAAATTGCGGATCTGCAAAACACAGACACCGGTCATGTACGTTCCGCATTTTGCAGACCGCACATTGCCGACACTATGATAGACACGCCTGTTCATGTCCATGGCTGTGGAACAAGAATAGGACATGGACTATCTTTTTAGCGGGGCCACGGAACGGAAGTGCGGATGCATACAGCACACGGTGTGCTGTCCGCATCTTTTGCGGCCCCACTGAAATGAATGGGTCCACCCCCGTTCTGCAAAATTGCAGATGCGGACCCATTCATGCAGACATATGAATGGACCCTTTCTCAAGTATAGGCGTGTAGTAGAAATGGGAAGAACATGTCAAAACAGTATTACACTTAAACATGTGTGACTCCCACCCAGGCCGAGGGTACTTCTGGTAAGGGGTCGGGGCCGTCTCATGGACACTCTAAAAAGGGGAAAGGGTATTTGGTAATAGTTTGTGACGCCAGTCAAGGTGTTCGGCCTAGATAGGACCGAGCGCTGACACAGGCCCCTGGGGGATGGATGTTCTGGGTCAGCGCTGATGTTAAACCCCCCTTAACTAGGGCTGACTCCCAGGGTTAGAGATCGTGGGGTGATCACTTGCCTTTGCCTTGGAGACTTGTGTGATAGAGGGGAGGCACATCGGTGGCAGAAAGGATGACTCAGAGACAGCAGGGAAAACTGGAACATTCAGGTCACCGGTCGCTTTGGCCTCCTGCACTGTCAATCTGCTTGGTCACTAGCTCCTTCAGGCACTCTCCTAATTGCCCTCTGAAGACTTTCTTCTTCAGTCTCCTCACACAGACTCCCTGTGTGGACTGCTTCTGCTGGAGACTACCAGCTAACTCTCCTTCTACAGACTCTCTCCTGCAGACTGTTATCTCTCCTGCTGCAGACTGCTATATCTCCTGCTGCAGACTGTCTGCTTCTCCTCTGCTGAGCTCCTAACCTCCTCCCACTTCCTCTCCCAGGCTCTGGGGTTGCCTAGGCGACCGGCTTCCTGGTTTTTATTAACATTATATGCACAGAAACACATACATGCTGTAGCAACTGACCACCACGCAGGGTGAAGGGCGCTACACATGCACACAAAAAAACTTTGTGCAACATTTCATACACTTGATAAAAGAGCACTGCCTTACCTAGAGGATCCATGAAGCACAGTTACACATGTAAGATCATGTGAGCACAGCTATAGCCCAAGATTGACAAGCAGATTGGACATGAGCCCTTAGTGATACATCGTCAGGCAATAATGCTCTACAATATTTCCGGCTTATCCACATGTAATGGATTTGCTGAGGATTTTCTGTCTGGATTTACAGACAAAAAATCTATAGTAGATTACAGTACCAGCATTGAACTCAGAAAGCAAATCTGCAAAAAAAATCCACATGATTTGATGCAGATTTGCCACTACAGATTTCCTTTTTAGAACTGACCATGAAGTAACTGTACATTGTTGGTGTTCAGGGAGAATGGCTCAGAAGCTTGTTTGGTGCTGGAGATGTTACCTGTCTGCTAGGATCAGGCATAACTCAGATCTTGGTTGTTTATGCACCAACCCCCCTTCCCCCTAGATGCCAATCAATAACGACTGCAGTATCTGATTGGTTAGTTAGATTCCTGTACCATGTAAGACTTTGCTGGCTTATCTAATACTGTATTGTGCCATGGATTTACAGCATACAAATCCACACAGCAAATCTGCACTCATGTGGCCTAAAACTAGTATTCTTTTTGTATGGTGTAACACAGTGAAATCTACCAAAAAAGCTGATCAGTGGTGCAGGCCCATAGGCAGTCTTATGTTTCTATTAGCAAAAGAAAAATAAGTACAGCTCACCCAGAGGCAGTTGGTGTGAACATGTGGTGAGATGGTGAGTCTTTCGCCAGTGTAGGGCAGCACAGATCCTTCGCTGGATCTCTGGTATACAATATGTTCAAGAATAGTAGGGTAATCCAGCATCCAGTTAATAAAACATAACTTTTAATTTAACATGTTAAAACTCCATGGTATTCCCCTGCTAACATGGTTCACGGGTGTAGCTACACAAGCAAAACATGTCAGCAGGGGAACAAGGTTTTTTTTGTAAATCAAACTATTTTTATTGATTTTTACAGTTAAAAATAACAGTACAACACGTACAATACAATGACTCTTGTGAAACCCCTCCCACCCTACTCTGTGCAGTGTCCGCCCCCATCCCAATGGACATCTACTCCCTAAATCCACTTTCAAGGTATACACTATACTCCCTACCACTATGCCCTCTGTTTCAGCGACTAGTATTCCTTCGTCTCTGAACGGAACTCGATACTCTCATAGTATCTAACAACCATGCCCTCATCAATTCCTGGGAGGCTAAGCCAGAATTAAGAATCCAGGTCTCTTATTGTTTCGAGAATTTAATGAGTGTCCCCCTTTTCAAGTATACCATCTGATTTATGACCCCTGTCAGCTCCTGTTTATTCGGGCCGACAGGCTGGATCCAATACTTTGCAATCAGTTTCCTAGTTGAATACAGAATTTTTGCTATTGCCAGACATAGCCCCTCCGCAACTGGTAGGTCTTGGACATATCCTATAACGGGGGTCCTAGGGATCACAATGTTATACATGGTATCCAACATGTCAAACACCGAGGTTCAGATAGTACCAACCACCCGCATGACTACATCATATGAATAAGACTTGCCTCCGGTTCTCTATATCAAAGACAATGAGTGTGTAGATGGACCCCCATCTTATAAAGCAGATGGGGAATTTTGTATACCCTATGCAGCAAAAACAATTGCCAGCAGCATTGAGCTGCACTAAGAGATAACATAAGAGTATTCTCCAGGATTGACTGCCACTGGTTAAAGGAAAGGTCCCACATCAACGTCCACTTCTCCTTTAAGCCAGCCAGTGGATCTCCCAAACACCTCTCCAGAAGGAACCCTTAAGCAAAAGAGATAAGTTTGTAAGAGGCAGACGCTTGTACTACACGATAAATCAGTATGGTAGGGGCAATAGTGGAAGAAACCACCTTCTCCTGACATTTCATAACATGTCTAGTTGTAGATAAGCAAAGAAAAGTGACCTCTGTATGCCATACTCCATCTGAAGTTGCTGAAAGGTTTTAAATGTAGCATTATCAAAAACCTGATGGACATGTCTCCTGCTGCGCACATCCCACAAATCCCTCCTGATTTTACAATTCCCACGGGTAAGCATTATGCCACATTGGAATCTATTAAGTGCACCCCTTGATGTCCAATAAGTCCCTAACCAGACCTTGTGCATGAGTTGAAAAGTGGGCAAACTAGGGGAATACAGTTTAAGTGTGTGTGTGCCTCCAATGCCCCAAGTGGGGTACGGTAAAATATAAGAGACTTTATTATGGACCTCCGAGAGTCAAGCATTGTCTCCAGGTTCTATCCCTGCCACTCCCCCACTATCCTAAGCCAAATGTAGCTTAGCCAGTTTGACATGGGCACACCTTTCTTCCATATTAAATATCTAAATATCCCATAAATCCTTTTAAAGAAGTGCTGGGGGATCCATATGAAGGCATTATGGAGAACGTATAGTAGTTGAGGCACTAATATAATTTTGACTAAGTTTGCTCTACCTATCACTGACAATGGTAGTTTAACCCATGTCTCAATTTTGTGTTTCATTTTATCCAATAAAACCAATAGATTCAGTCCTATATATTCCCTAACATCCCTTGTGATCCACACTCCCAAATATTTACATTTGGACACCCACTGTATTGGTATTCCCGCCAGACTATTTGGTACCACTTGGGGAGCTAGGGGTAACAGTGCTGATGTGGACCAGTTAATAGACAGTCCATGAAGTTTTAACATGTTATTAAAAGTTACATTTTATCCTTTGGGCTCAAGATTACCCTATTTCTGTCTACCCTAAGTCTTATATTTCTGCTTGCAGTTTTATCACAAAAGTGCCCTAATGTTGAAGATGGGTTCACACTGGCAGCAGGCCAACACAAGTAGATGGGCCTACAAAACATTAGCTGTAGCTACTTTGGTGGTAGGTGAGGCCATTACAATTGGGCACAGAAACTGTCTGTTGTAACTCCACATTTATGAACAGGTTATTGCACTGATTTTGACAGCCACTGTTACTTTCTGTTTCACATAATGTACATATTTATCAAATTAACAATTATACTGAAAAATTCAGATCTATTATAGCTGTCCCACACAAGATGCTATTTATTCCGTGTTGTATAAATGTGACATAACATACTGTAGGAAGACAGAACACAGAAAAACTATGAAAGTGGCAATTCTAAACAATGATTCAGACCATAACAATAACAGCCCCCAAGCTTACGACATGTACATATAGTAACAGTTCGCTTACAACATACATACAGTAATAGAACCAAGCTTACGACATACAGTACAAACAGTTACAGAAGTAATTTTTCTGTAAAAATATGGTAACAGAACCAAGCTTACATAATAGATTTGGTAACAGAAGAAACACAGACACATTAGCAGAACACAGAACAGAGCTTACTATATACAGAACATCCAGCAACAGAACCAAGCTTGTTGTATAGATACAGAAACCAAATCAATCTGACTAGACATACAGTTACAGAACAAGCATGCTACATTCAGAAAGTTACAGAACCAAGCAGAGTTTGAGAGTTTACATTCATAAGGGCCATCGATCCAATGGTTCTAATTTATAATCACAGCTGTATACAGCACAAGCTAATATAGCAGCAATCATCAATCAGTGCTGACTGAGATGGAATGAGGCAGAACTGGAGTGTGATGTATTCCTTCTATTAAGCAAACTGTTCTACTTATTCTAACAGTTCTTCTTCTTATTTTGTGCTGTTCATTGTACAGTCATGGCCAAAAGTTTTGAGAATGACACAAATATTATATTTTCACATGATCTGCTGCCCTCTGGTCTTTATGTGTGTTTGTCAGATGTTTTTATCACATACAGAAATATAATTGCAATCATATTATGAGTAACAAAAGCTTATGTTGACAGTTAGAATGAGTTAATGCAGCAAGTCAATATTTGCAGTGTTGACCCTTCTTCTTCAGGACCTCTGCAATTCTCCCTGGCATGCTCTCAATCAACTTCTGGACCAAATCCTGACTGATAGCAGTCCATTCTTGCACAATCAATGCTTGCATTTTGTCAGAATTTGTAGGTTTTTGTTTGTCCACCGTCTCTTGATTGACCACAAGTTCTCAATGGGATTAAGATCTGGGGAGTTTCCAGGCCATGGACCCAAAATCTCTATGTTTTGTTCCCTGAGCCATTTAGTTATCACCTTTGCTTTATGGCAAGGTGCTCCATCATGCTGGAAAAGGCATTGTTGATCGCCAAACTGCTCTTGGACGGTTGGGAGAAGTTGCTCTCGGAGGACATTCTGGTACCATTCTTTATTCATGGCTGTGTTTTTAGGCAAGACTGTGAGAGAGCCGATTCCCTTGGCTGAGAAGCAACCCCACACATGAATGGTTTCAGGTTGCTTTACAGTTGGCATGAGACAAGACTGATGGTAGCGCTCACCTCGTCTTCTCCGAATAAGCTGTTTTCCAGATGTCCCAAACAATCGAAAAGGGGATTCATCAGACAAAATGACTTTACCCCAGTCCTCAGCAGTCCACTCCCTGTACCTTTTGTAGAATATCAGTCTGTCCCTGATGTTTTTTCTGGAGAGAAGTGGCTTCTTTGCTGCCCTCCTTGAGACCAGGCCTTGCTCCAAGAGTCTCCGCCTCACAGTGCGTGCAGATGCACTCACACCTGCCTGCTGCCATTCCTGAGCAAGCTCTGCACTGCTGGTAGCCCGATCCCGCAGCTGAAACACTTTTAAGAGACAGTCCTGGTGCTTGCTGGTCTTTCTTGGGCGCCCTGGAGCCTTTTTGGCAACAATGGAACCTCTCTCCTTGAAGTTCTTGATGATGCGATAGATTGTTGACTGAGGTGCAATCTTTCTAGCTGCGATACTCTTCCCTGTTAGGCCATTTTTGTGCAGTGCAATGATGACTGCACGTGTTTCTTTAGAGATAACCATGGTTAACAGAAGAAAAACAATGATGCCAAGCACCAGTCTCCTTTTAAAGTGTCCAGTGGTGTCATTCTTACTTAATCATGACAGATTGATCTCCAGCCCTGTCCTCATCAACACCCACACCTGTGTTAATGGAGCAATCACTGAAACGATGTTAGCTGGTCCTTTTAAGGCAGGGCTGCAATGATGTTGAAATGTGTTTGGGGGATAAAGTTCATTTTCTAGGCAAATATTGACTTTGCAAGTAATTGCTGTTAAGCTGATCACTCTTTATAACATTCTGGAGTATATGCAAATTGCCATTATAAAAACTGAAGCAGTAGACTTTGTAAAAATTAATATTTGTATCATTCTCAAAACTTTTGGCCATGACTGTACTAGTCCCTTCACCATCTTCTCTTAAAAGGGTTGTCCAAGTTAAAAAAAAACAACAACTTCTAAATGGCAAAATTGGTGTAAAAATAATAAAACAAATTATACATACACGTTCAAACCCAGAAGCAGAGCCCATGATCGGAGACTGTGGCACCATTTAGACAAAGAGGTACAGACCAGTTAGTGTAAGTACAGAACCTGAGAAACAGGTCTGTGCAGTGGTGCTTAAACGTTTCTGAACCCTTTAGAATTTTCTTTATTTCTGCAAAATTTTACCTAAACTACATCAGATTTCCACACAAATCCTAAAAGTAGATATAGATAACCAAATCAAACAGCTGAGTCAAAAATAATAGTCTTCGTAATTTATTTTTGAGGAAAATAATCCAATATCACATGTCTGTGAGTGCTTTCAGTATCTGGTGTGACCCCCTTGTGCAACATTAACTACAACTAAACGCTTCCAGTAGATTAGTACTGCGCATTGGCTTGGAGGGCCTTTTTAGTCCACTCATCTGTACAAAACAATACAATTCTGTTAGTTTGGTGGGTTTCCTCCCATGAACTGCTCGATTCAGGTCCTTACACAACACTTATATTGCACTAAGTTCAGGACTTTGACTTGGCCATTCCAAAACTTAAGCCTTATTCTTCTTTCTTTGGTAGAATGAGTTGTGTGCTTAGGAGTGTTGTCTTGTTGCATCATCTGTATTGTTTTTTACCCTACCCGAGATGGACAGCAATGTTCTCTTTGCAGGGCAGTGGCTTTTTCCTTGCAATCGTACCATAAAAACCACTGTTTTTCAGTGTTCTCCTGATGGTGGACTCATTAACATTAGCTTGGCGTTTGGTTGCTTAGAGGTTACAAACTCTTTAGAGATGGCTTTGTAACCTTTTCCAGGCTGATGAGTATCAATGTTTCATCCTCAGAAATCTCCTTTGTTCATGTCATGATACACTTCCACAAATGTGTTGTGAAGATTAGACAGGTTGCTTACTCACATCTGATTGTCATCCAATTGACTGAATACACCTGACTCTAATTTCAACTCCAAATTATCTTCTAATCCTAAAAATGTATACTTTTGCCTCTCACAGACATGTGATAATGGATAATTTTTATCAATAAATAAATGACCAAGTCATTTTCGATGTATGTTTGCTTTGATTATCTTTATCTATTTTTTGGACTTTTGCAAAAATCCATCTAGGTATTTAGGTCAAAATTATCCAGGAAACTTTTAGGCACCACTGTACGTACATATTTTTCAGTTACAGTACTTACACTAACTGGTTTGTACCTCTCTAGTTATTGTAAGTGGCAACACTTTCATTATTTCTTTAATTAAGCAATCATCTCTGAACTTAAAGGTGTTGTCTCACTTCAGTAAAAGGCATTTATCATGTAGAGAAAGTTAATACAAGGGACTTACTAATGTATTGTTATTATCCATATTGTTTCCTTTGATGGCTGGATTCATTTTTCTATCACATTATACACTGCTCGTTTCCATGGTTACAAACCGCCCTGCAATCCATCAATGGTAGTCGTGCTTGAACAATATAGGAAAAAGCACTAGCCTATGTGCGCTCCCATGGTCCCGGCCACCAGAGAGGCTAATGCTTTTTCTTACAGTGTGCAAGCACGACCACCACTGATGCATTGCAGGGTGGTCTGTAACCATGGAAAGAAGCAGTGTATAATGTGATGGAAAAATGAATCCAGCCAGCAAAGGAAGCAATATGGATAATAACGATACATTAGTATGTGGCTTGTATTAACTTTCTCTACATGATAAATACAACTTACTGAAGTGAGACAACCCCTTTAAGGGGACAGAACAACAACCATAAGTGTAATGTGGAATAAGTTAAAATGTTTCTCCTAGTCTATTAAGGTTACTTTAATGCAGCAATTATAGGGTTAGAGTGAGGGGGTTCCCTATTGAGGACTGTTGGAGCACTTAACCACCCCCTCCAGCTAACCATATCCTTTAACTGTAACTGCCAGTGAAGAAACAGGTGAATGTTATTTTGCTATTTTATGTTAAGCTACATTATACAAGTTGAACCTTATGTGAAGTCAAACCTACATTTTATTCCAAGCACCATATTTTGTGTGTACCATACTTTTCAGTACTGTTGCAGTAAGCACATGGCTGGGTTGATATGAGAGGTCACACATGCTCATGCTGTAGCACTGCACCACTCAGATTGTGTCCTTCTTAGTGTCAGGTAATACATTTGAGCAGTGGCGTAGCTAGAACTGACTGGGCCCCACAGCAAATTTTTGTATGGGCCCCCCCCATGACCCTCCTGGCATCGCATTTGTTCATATGTAACAGTGGGTTCACATCACGTTTTTCCTATCCGTTTGAAGTATACATAGATAAAAAAGGTATCATATACAAATATGCAGCTCACCACGTTTTTGTATCCTGCAGAGTCCAGTAAAAGAAATGCATACGTTAACGTATATGTTTTTTTTCAATGGAACTGTATGGCGAACGGACGCCACTGTGTAGATCAGCCTGAGGCATCTGTTAATGTATACATTAGGCTCAATTCACACGTCCTGTTTTTCTTTCCTGATTCGATCCTGATTTTTTCAGGACCCATTGAAATGAATGGATCCAGATCAGGATCAGGATCGAATCAGGAAAGAAAAACAGGACGTGTGAAAGGAGCCTTAAACTGATGGCAAAAATGTGATGTGAACCCAGCCGTAGTGCCAGAATAAGTACCAGTACACAGCGGACAAGAATAGGCATATAGAATGTGACGGGCCGTGTGTTACGCAAATTGTGGGAACACACACTGGTCGGCATCCATGGTATTGCAGATCCACATTTTTGCGGATCCTCAATACCATGGCCGTCTGAACGGCCTCTTACTGGGTAACACTTCCATACAGTGACTGGATAGTACTGTCATACATGGACTGGCTAACGCCGCCATGCACTAGATAACACCTAGGGTATAAAAGGGCACATTACAGGGAATGACTAGGAGCACTTTACGGGGTATGGTAAGAGGGCACGGTTCAGTGAATGACTAAGAGCACAGTACAAGGTATGTTAAGAGGGCACAATGCAGGGTATAATGGAGCAGAGTACGGGGTGGGGGGGCAGTCACATGACCCTGAGACATTAGAAGGACACCACCATAATGAGAGGCAGAGGAGTGAGACAGGGGCCAGGGCTCTGGATGGACAGGGTGGGCATAGCAAGTAGGTGGAAGGGGCTCTGAGGGGGATTTATACAAGAAGTAGGGGCTGGAGGTCTGTGCAGGGCAGCAATAGGAGAAAGGAAGGTGGAACAGGAGCTCTCCATACATGATGGAGGAAAGGAGACAGCAGGGGCTCCATGAGGATGAGATAAAAGAAGGACAGGATATGGGGGAGGGGGGGTGCATGGAGGCAGACTGCTTTATGAAGCAGTAAAACAACAATAGCATGAAGCTGCTGGTACACTACAGCACCCAGCAGCAGCTGGAAGACTTCTCTGACATTCTCCCTCCTGCCCCACACAGCAGACTCACTCACCCACTGTCTGCATCTCTTCAGACTTCTCCAGCCCTGCCGTCTCTCTCTTCCTCCAGCAGCACGTCCTGTGTAGAGGGGGCGTGTCTAAGGCTGGTAAGCCAGGTCCTGCTCTGCTGGAGTGAAGAGGGGGCGTGTCTGAAGCTCGCAGCACAGGAGCTTGTAAGAAGGATAGTGGCAGCCGGCCTCTGTGGCTGTATCCTGCTACTGCTCCCGGGCCCCTTCTGCCCTCGGGCCCCGAAGCAGTGGCTTCCCCTGCTTCCCCGATAGCTACGCCCCTGCATTTGAGGAGCTAGAGTGCCTTGTATTCAGTCAGTCAGATAGCATATTATAGAGTGCTGCTTGAGCCAAGCATTTGCTGCTAGTAAGTTATCAGTGAGGAGGGTCTATGGTTATAGTTAGGCCTGCTGAGAGAGGTAGAGACCCTGAGATCTGACAGTATGGTTACAGTCCAATCAGAGGCATAGCTAGAGGTTCAGCACGGGGGGGGGGTGAAACATACTTGAGTGGGCCCCCCACTTAGTGGCTTCCCAAACGCACGTTTCCAACTTCACAGGCACATATTACTAGTTGTGGTTATAATATTGTATTAGAAAGATGACTATATAAACTGCTAGATCAGCTATGCTGTTAAGTACAGTACAATAGACTTTCTACATACCCTAGTGTAAATACTCTACCATATAATGCAGTAAAATATAGGAGTAATAGGAGTAAAAAACAAGGGGACTCCTATGTTAAAGGAAACCTGTCCCCAGTTTTTACATCACTAAACTAACAGTCCCCTGCCCCTATCAGACCTCAGATCAGCGTATTGTGCCTCCATCAGACCTCAGATCAGCGTATTGTTCCCCATCAAACCTCAGATCAGCGTACTGTGCCCCCATCAGACCTCAGATCAGCGTATTGTGCCCCATCAGACCTCAGATCAGCAGAATGTGCCCCATCAGACCTCACATCAGCCTACTGTGCCCCCATCAGACCTCAGATCAGCCCATCAGACCTCAGATCAGCGTATTGTGCCCCATCAGACCTCCGATCAGCGTATTGTGCCCCCATCAGACCTCAGATCAGCGTATTGTACCCCCATCAGACCTCAGATCAGCAGAATGTGCCCCCATTAGTCCTCACATCTGCCTACTGTGCCCCCATCAGACCTCAGATCAGAGTATTGTGCCCCCATCAGACCTCAGATCAGCAGAATGTGCCCTCATCAGACCTCACATCAGCCTACTGTGCCCCATCAGACCTCAGATCAGCGTATTGTGCCGCCATCAGACCTCAGATCAGCGTATTGTGCCCCATCAGACCTCAGATCAGCGTATTGTGCCCCCATCAGACCTCACATCAGCCTACTGTGTCCCATCAGACCTCAGATCAGCGTATTGTGCCCCATCAGACCTCAGATCAGCGTATTGTACCCCCATCAGACCTCAGATCAGCAGAATGTGCCCCATCAGTCCTCACATCACCCTACTGTGCCCCCATCAGACCTCAGATCAGCGTATTGTGCCTCCATCAGACCTCAGATCAGCGTATTGTGCCCCCATCACACCTCAGATCAGCCTATTGTGCCCCCATCAGACCTCAGATCAGCGTATTGTGCCCTAATCAGACCTCACATCACCCTACTGTGCCCCCATCAGACCTCAGATCAGCGTATTGTGCCCAAATCAGTCCTCACATCACCCTACTGTGCCCCCATCAGACCTCAGATCAGCGTATTGTGCCCCCATCACACCTCAGATCAGCGTATTGTGCCCCATCAGACCTCAGATCAGCATATTGTGCCCCCATCAGACCTCAGATCAGCCCACCCAGCCATAATGGAAGCGCTCACTTGTATTCGCCTGATAGTCATCCTTGCTGGGCCCCCCGACTCACTGGGCCCGGAGCCGTCGCCCCCCCCTGCCCCCCCCCGGTAGCTACGCCTCTGAGTCCAATTCATACAATGTCTACCTGCTCTGAACTGTTCACATTGATTGGGCTTTTGGAATGAGTGCTTGCTCCAGTAGAGGAGACTGAACTAGATAACGCAAGTGGTTCCGAACGCTTCTGACCTACAGATCATAACGTGAGTAGTCCTAAACCTATGTAATGTTCTGTAGTGTGTCATGATCAGAGATTGTGACCATTCCAGCTTACTAGGCCCTGCAATAGATCTCTATGTCTTTGCTGGGCTCTGGGCTGGCCAGTCAGAATTAGCAGTGCTACATAGAAGAGACTGAGTCTTGCCTCCACTCCAGCACAACTTCATTACGGCCCTGCTTGTGATCTGACCAGGGACCAACATCACAAGGCTTTAGTGCTGTGAAGATCTGCCTCGGCTATGCTGTCACAGTGACAGCAAGGTCTACAGAGCAACAGCACACTGTAGGTTTCCCAAAAAAGTTCATAGATTTGGTTTGGGCTAAGAGCCTGCCTGAGAGGCTGTGGATGGGAAATTATACAATAAAAAAAGCAGCCCCAGCAGGCCCTGGTCCCCATGAACTGTGCCGGCTGTCACTTATTACATATTATATAGTGTACCACTACCATACCCCTGTAGAACTGTGCCTTCTGCTGCATTACGCACTACATGTTTTCTTTGCTGGTGAAAATGGGGTTGGGAAGGAGCCAGGGAATTTAGTAGGAGGAGTCAGGAGAAGTTAGTAGGAGGGTCAGGGGTGGTTAGTGGGAAATGCTCATGGGGGCCCAATTTAGATTATTGCTATTTGGCCCAATGATTTCTATGTACTCACCCTGGTACAACATCTGTCCTGGCAATATGGTACCATAGAACCAGCAATGGAAAAATAGGACTCCACAATCCTAAATGTGCACATATAGGGCATCATTGCCAACAGCCAAAGTATATAAACATGTGGTAAAGTGTTTTTTTTCAAGGACACATGGTAAATGTAAAAAATAGGACATTGAGTCAAAGAATTTTAGAAAAAAATGCTATTTTAATTTTCTCCACTTATTTCCATTCAGTTTTCCCAAAAAAGCCAAAAGCTTAAAATGTCAAAATTACCTTAAAATTAATACCTTAGGTAGGTTGACATTTTATAAACTTGTTACTTTGTGGGTGTTTCTAATATTTTTGTACTGTACAACATCTGTTCTGGCATTATGGTGCCATAGTAACAGAAAAGTAGGTCTCCAAAATGCACTTCAGTCCCACTTCAGAGCCCAAACAAGACGTATAAAGCACATATAGGGTATCATTCTAAAGACAGAAATACCATATATGAATATGTGGTAATGTGCATTTTTTCACATGGTGAATGTGAAAAATAGGCCACTGAATCAAAAAATTTGGGGAAAAAAGCTATTTTTATTTTTCTCCACACAATTTCATTCAGCTTTCCTAAAAAAAGACAAAGGGGAACATTTAGCAAACTGGTGTTAAGGAAACTGGTTTAATTGCCCATTGCAACAATTTCACCTTTCATTTTCCTATGGAGCTCAGTTTTTATTTAACCCAGTTTGATAAAACTACCCCAAAATGTATAGATTTCCCAAAGATAAATACCTTTGGGGGTCAACATTGAAACAATAGTCACTTTGAAGGTGTTTCTAATGTTTTGGCACTGTACAATATCTGGCCTTGCAGCATGGTGCCATAATACCAGCAACAGAAAAATAGGCCTCCAAAATCTATAATAAGTTCTACTCATTTCAAGTTTTGCGGTGAGCCCAGCCATTAGCTAAATTGCACTAATAGCATCTATTGTGTCACAGTACAAACATACAGTAATGGTTTTAGTAATGTTTAGTCTTGAAATCATTTTTAACAGTTTGAAAAAAATTATAAAATATATTCTTTTCATAATTTTAAGTTTTTTGCTACAATATTTTTAAAAATATTACATATGTCATCTCATGGCACAACAGAAAGGTCTAATGTGTCCTGTGAAAAACAGTATCAAATACATATAGTTTTGACTCAGAATTAACTAGTTATTTGCAGTTAGATACGCCCATTGCTAAAATTGAAAACGCGGCCTGGTAATGAAGTGGTTAAAAATAATTCTCCAATATAAGTCCCATATTTGGAGAAACTTTAACTTATGGTGCCCTGGGCACACCTTACAAGCTAGTGTAAAGTTCACAGAAGTCAGACCCCCATGATCAGAAAAATGATAGAATATCCTAGCGATATGAGACCACTTTCTATAATAGGAAGACTAGCTTTATGCATGCAAATAGCTGCAGATTTTTATGGCTTTACGATAATCCAAATTAGCCATGCATGTAAGCTAAGCACTTCAATTAATCTGAATTAAAGTTAAAATCAATGTGGTGCATGAAAAGAAGACTCCTGATTGGCTGATTCAGTTCAGTTCTGAAAATCCAGCAGTGCTAAAACTGATGAAACAGTCCTCTCATCTATAATCATTATAAACCTTTTTTCAGCACAGAGCAGCTGCATTACCTCAAAGTAAGACTGCTGTTTTCACACTAAGCCACATTTGACAGTAGAACATTTCGTAACTCATTCAAATGTGCTTTATATATTTTTGTAAGGGAAAATTGCACAGTGATTATTTCAAAGTATTCGGATCTGGAACCAAGCTTGTCGTAACATGTAAGTGATAATTCAAGTTCTTTGATGTTTGGCTAGATCTACGTGTATAAACCCTTCCACAAGCTACTATGTAAAATGCAAAAACACTCCTGTTTATCATTGTTTCATTTGTTATAAACTAATTATACAGAAAGTTTTATATTACCATGGAGCGCAGAAAGATTCTCCATCTAGTGTTGGACACCAACATTAACATTGTGGAGTAACTTAAAGTGACTTACAATGGAAGAATTTATCTTGTGCTCTACTTCTAAAGTCATTTTTGCTGGATACAACATTGAAAACAAACTTATTGAAATGACGCAGAAAGTTGATGTTTCTTTAGTTTTTATGCAACCTAGCTACTGGAGTGAGATTATACAAAAACTGCAGGCCCATAACATTCTTTAGTAAATTGAACCAGAAAACAAGGCACAAATACATTAAAGGAGTTGTCTCACTTCAGAAAATGACATTTATCATGTAGACACATTGATACAAGACACTTACTAATGTATTGGGATTGTCCATGTATTAACTTTCATTTCATGATAGATGCCATTTTCTGAAGTAAGCCCATGCCATGGGTATGTTTATTAAAGTAGTAAGGTTTTCAAATGTTCTTTGCTCTTTTCTCTTTATGGGCAATACCTACAGTATATACAAAAGTACAAGATGTACAGAAATGAAAAATGAGAACATACAACACAGGATACCTAGATATAGATTGTCATAAATTATGTCAATTGTTATTCTTTGCTACAGTGCAATGGCCGTAAGGAAACTGCATTTTTGCTGAATAGTTAAAAAAAAGAAAAAAACATCATGTCAAATCTATCAAAGGATCACCGTTTTCATTATTTTTGTCACAATCATTTTTCTCATTATTAAAGTTAATGGTTGGTACTTATTTAATTATTAGTTCTTTCAAATAGTTTAGATCAGATCCTACACAAAAAATACACTGAAAAACAAAATGTGATTTTTAGTATATTGTATCCATTAAATGGGCATTTTTAATGCATGTTGTAAGACTCTAATCCATTCCAGAAGGTTAAATGGACACAACATACATTTAAAAAAGAATTTAATAACAATTTAGTCAGGATCCATTTTTTTTGTCTTATTATACAAATTCATTTATAATTGAAATGGTTTCAGGATGTACAATATCTAATCATATACATTTCAATAAATCTAAAAATTTTAAGCACTAGTTTAACAAAATATTTATGAAAGAAATATTCAAACACATGCAACATATAATGAAAAGGTAAATTGCAATGTAAGAAAAGAATACAAACATTTCTGTAAAGTGACTTGCTATTGATTTAAAAAAAAAATGTCACAAAAAAGTGATTTTTTTAACCTATATGAAAAAATATATACTGACACTGTGACAAACTACATACAGTGGGGAAAAAAAGTATTTAGTCAGCCACCAATTGTGCAAGTTCTCCCACTTAAAAAGATGAGAGGCCTGTAATTGACATCATAGGTAGACCTCAACTATGAGAGACAAAATGAGAAAACAAATCCAGAAAATCACATTGTCTGATTTTTAAAGAATGTATTTGCAAATTATGGTGGAAAATAAGTATTTGGTCAATAACAAAAGTTCATCTCAATACTTTGTTATATATCCTTTGTTGGCAATGACAGAGGTCAAACGTTTTCTGTAAGTCTTCACAAGGTTGGCACACACTGTTGCTGGTATGTTGGCCCATTCCTCCATGCAGATCTCCTCTAGAGCAGTGATGTTTTGGGGCTGTCGCTGAGCAACACAGACTTTCAACTCCCTCCAAAGGTTTTCTATGGGGTTGAGATCTGGAGACTGGCTAGGCCACTCCAGGACCTTGAAATGCTTCTTACGAAGCCACTTCTTCGTTGACCTGGCGGTGTGCTTGGGATCATTGTCATGCTGAAAGACCCAGCCACGTTTCATCTTCAATGCCCTTGCTGATGGAAGGAGGTTTGCACTCAAAATCTCACGATACATGGCCCCATTCATTCTTTCATGTACACGGATCAGTCGTCCTGGTCCTTTTGCAGAGAAACAGCCCCAAAGCATGATGATGCCACCCCCATGCTTCACAGTAGGCATGGTGTTCTTTGGATGCAACTCAGCAGTCACACTCCTCCAAACACAACGAGTTGTGTTTCTACCAAACAGTTCTACTTTGGTTTCATCTGACCATATGACATTCTCCCAATACTGTCTAGCAAACTTCAGACGGGCCCGGATAGGTACTGGCTTAAGCAGGGGGACACGTCTGGCATTGCAGGATCTGAGTCCCTGGCGGCGTAGTGTGTTACTGACGGTAGCCTTTGTTACATTGGTCCCAGCTTTCTGCAGGTCATTCACTAGGTCCCCCTGTGTGGTTCTGGGATTTTTGATCACAGTTCTTGTGATGATTTTGACCCCACGGGGTGAGATCTTGCCTGGAGCCCCTGATCGAGGGAGATTATCAGTAGTCTTGTATGTCTTCCATTTTCTAATTATTGCTCCCACAGTTGATTTCTTCACACCAAGCTGCTTGCCTATTGCAGATTCAGTCTTCCCAGCCTGGTGCAGGGCTACAATTTTGTTTCTGGTGTCCTTCGATAGCTCTTTGGTCTTCACCATAGTGGAGTTTTGAGTGTGACTGTTTGAGGTTGTGCCTAATGGAGAAAAAGAAAAAAGAACAGGGGCGCTTCCTAGTGCAGATAACCTTAGGTATATGTAAAAGGCATAAATGAATGTCCTATAGAGATCCTACTCACCTAGAAAAGGTGGGGGCTCGCTTAAGGTAGTAGTAACGTAATAGCTGTTGATCCCAGTAGCTGCGTCCTTACCCCAGAACCGGTGTCCTGATTCAGGGCCGGTAATATTTGTAGAAGACAGTAGAAAAAGAAACTGGGGATATTGTGCGTGGTGCGCTTGTGGGGTAAAATGGAAGGCAGGTTGTCGTAAAAATTGATGAACTTGGCAAAAGTTCGTTTATTAAAAGGCTACGCGTTTCAACACCGAATCGGTGTCTTCCTCAGGCCAAAAAGGGTACAGAATTGTAACTGAAACGAATATTATACATACAAACACAAATTAATCCAGTTATAGTAATATAAAATGTATGCATACAATATCTAAAAAGGATATTAAAAAGGATATAAAAAATATATAATAAAAAGGTAACATCTAGAATTTAGGTTAGAGCCATAACATAAATGTATGCAAATGAAGAGACCTCGGGTATAAGCAGCAGTTAGCTATAAAGTATATGATGGTAAACAAAACCATGCTGCAAATTAGGGTTTTTATGTAGGCATACATAGTTAAATGAGCATACATAATACAGTATTAAATAAAAGACACAAGTGATAAATCAGAGATACATAAGCCGGACAAGAGGTATGAGTAGTACTTACCACCGCCTGTGTCAGTAACAACCATCAGTGGCATTTGTCACAATGTCCGGCATTTGCCAATGATGGTTGTTACTTACACAGGCGGTGGTAAGTACTACTCATACCTCTTGTCCAGCTTATGTATCTCTGTGATTTATCAGTTGTGTCTTTTATTTAATACTGTATTATGTATGCTCATTTAACTATGTATGCCTACATAATAACCCTAATTTGCAGCACGGTTTTGTTTACCATCATATACCTTATAGCTAACTGCTGCTTATACCCGAGGTCTCTTCATTTGCATACATTTATGTTATGGCTCTAACCTAAATTCTAGATGTTACCTTTTTATTATATATTTTTTATATCCTTTTTAATATCCTTTTTAGATATTGTATGCATACATTTTATATTACTATAACTGGATTAATTTGTGTTTGTATGTATAATATTTGTTTCAGTTACAATTCTGTACCCTTTTTGGCCTGAGGAAGACACCGATTCGGTGTTGAAACGCGTAGCCTTTTAATAAACAAACTTTTGCCAAGTTCATCAATTTTTACGACAACATGCCTTCCATTTTACCCCACAAGCGCACCACGCACAATATCCCCGGTTTCTTTTTCTACTGTCTTCTACTGTTTGAGTTTGTGGACAGGTGTCTTTAATACTGATAACAAGTTCAAACAGGTGCCATTACTACAGGTAATGAGTGGAGGACAGAGGAGCCTCTTAAAGAAGAAGTTACAGATCTGTGAGAGCCAGAAATCTTGCTTGTTTGTAGGTGACCAAATACTTGTTTTCACCATAATTTGCAAATAAATTCTTTAAAAATCAGACAATGTGATTTTCTGGATTTGTTTTCTCATTTTGTCTCTCATATTTGAGGTCTACCTATGATGTCAATTACAGACCTCTCTCATCTTTTTAAGTGGGAGAACTTGCAGAATTGGTGGCTGACTAAATACTTTTTTCCCCACTGTATATATGTATACAATGACTACAATTTACATAAAACCCAAAATATTATTTTAGCTTCAACAAATCAAGAGGCAAAAGAACCACATGTGACTATCTTAGCTTCATCGAAGAGTGATCTGAGGACAAAAAAGTCTGCAACTTTACTGTGCAACCTGCAGAATTTCTTCCCTGATGCAATTAACGTGGAATGGACCGATGGAAACAACAATAAGCTGGAATCAGAACAGGGGGACATTATAACAAGTGCATCCAGCGACTTGTCCATGTTGTACAGCTGGATTACAATAAAGCAGTCTGATATTGGCAACACATATAAATGCAAGTACAAACATGAGAGATATGGAAATCAGTGGAAAGAAGAAACTTATAACACAGGTACATTTTATCTTTATATTTTCTATTATTTCAAAACATCTATCACTGTCAAATAGTACTTAAAATGCCTTCTGCAGGTAGCTCCAGCAGCGGCTGTGTGGAAACCGCACATAGAAATTACATGTGCTTTCTTGACACTGGAAAACCACATGTAAATAATCCACGGCCGCATGAAGGGCAGAGCGGACTGCAAGAACTCACAGATGTACAAAAAGCGCCACATAAATTACACATTAAAGTGTTCAATTCTGGCACACAGTTGCATCTTAAACCATGCCCCCTTTCCAGTCATTCTGCTTGTCGAGTTGGTAGAAAGAGTGTCTAAAACCCTTAATAAACCTAGTAGCCCCGTAATTTCTCCTCTTATCCCTCCTCTGTTCCTGTGATTGACAGGGCCAGGCAGCTAGCTCTTTCAGCTCCCGGCCCTGTCCGAGTCCGAAATCCCGCGCCTGCACATTGCGATCATCAATCCGCGCATGCGCGTTGAGCCGCCGGCCGCCCGGCTCTCGGCTTCCTCAATGCGCCCGCATTGCTGATCGCAATGCGCAGGCGCGGGATTTCGGACTCGGACAGGGCCGGGAGCTGAAAGAGCTAGCTGCCTGGCCCTGTCAATCACAGGAACGGAGGAGGGGTAAGAGGAGAAATTACGGGGCTACTAGGTGCAGGGTTAACGCCCCTTGCACCTAGGGAAGCTCATTTGCATATTTTAAAAACGCTATTTTCACAAAAACTACACTACAGAAAACTAAACCATTAACAGATCTGTCATCAGGTGTCATTTGCGCATTGCAAATGACACTCGGTTTGCAATGCTCAAATCTGATGACAGAAACCCTTTAAATAATAATATTCTAGCTGCCTGGAGCCACCACTGTCACAATATGCAGGATTGTCCTTGTGCATGCACTAGGTGATTTGAAATGTTATCCTTATGCATAATTTATTTCACTAGGGATACACTTATCCATTATAAATACAGCTTTGAAGATTCAGTGGCTCTTCTTCAGGGTACAGCTGTGTATGGAGACTAAGTGGTAATACAACATGGGAAAATATTATGCAAGGAGGTTTCTTCCAGAGAAAGAGAACTATCTTGGTAGTGCCAAATTCCTACTATGAGTCCATGTCTAGCTTTTTGACACACCTTGGAACATGACAAGGGGAAAGAGCAAAGGCATATATCAATCCTCCCATATATTCATCCTACCCTCATTGGTATGGAGTACAATTCCGGCTGAGTGTGATGTCTTGAATGCAGCTTAGGGAGGAACTGGCTCCCCTTAAGGAGACCAGCTCTGTATGTAGACAGTGACAGTGCTCCATGGGAAAACAATCACAATAGTTTTGACCCTTAAAATAATACATGACTGACTTTCACATAGAGGCATGCTAGAATTTTTTATTGGTGCGGCTGCATGCATTATAACTCCTAATTAATCATGTCATGAACCATCGGCTTACCTGCTTAGGGGTCTGGCATAATCTATTGTCCACAACTGCTCTTCTACAACTACTTGTTCTGTCAGCACTTACAAGCACGCAGAACCTTTTGGTTTCTTAAAGAAACGTATCACTAAATCTCTTTGACTTCAGCTAATGTCTAGGGGATCTTGATTTAATAAGTCCCCCACCCCAAACATACACACTGATCCTAAATATAAATATCCATTTCATTCCTCTTGATCTGCTACATTACTGTTCCAGCTAGTATATTTGACCCTGTCCATTTGTTTGCCCTGGCCCCTGCTTGTCTTCTATTGCTGACTGTACTCTGCCTACCACAACCTCCCCATGCCTGTTTGACTTCCTCCTGCCAACTTGATGTCAAGTCTGCTCAGTTTTTCATCAAGTGTACTCCTGGTGTAGCAAAACTGTAGCAACTAAGTGGGTCCACACCCACACCACCTCCAGTAGTAAGGCCAACGCCTACATAACTTTAGGAGTCATTTTTTTCCACAGAATTTAAAACACACACAAAAAACAGCACAGAAAAACTCAATCTACATTGTGATTTTTGAGTAAATTTTGGGTAACTATTAATCTATTTTTTTAATGGGTACTGTACCTCTAGTTGTAACAACACAGATATACAGTATATTATTATTATTCCTAGCTAAGTGCAAGTCTGTACCCCATTAGCAGACTGTATTTTGATAGCCTGTATGTTGTGTGAAGAAAAGTAAAGCTCAAGTGAATAAATATAATTCATTGGGCCACATGGCAAAATAAGATGGGGCCCCCACCACCTAGTGTAAGAAAATCACAACAGCAAAACAGAAGTATAAATAGCAATCATTAAAGGTACCGTATTTTTGGCCCTATAAGACACACTGGCCTATAAGATGCACTGGCCTATAAGACGCACCTAGGTTTTAGAGGAGGACAATAAGAAAAAAAAATATTTTTCATCAGACCTCTGGTCAGACCACCAATCAGACCCCCAATGTTAATCAGACCTCAGTTGACAGCCCCAATAAGACTCCCAACGTTAAAAAGACCCCAATAAGACCTTAGATCAGACCCCCAATCAGATCTCAGCTCAGACCTCAATGTGAAAGACCCCCAATCAGACCTCAGATACGAGTTCCATGCCTTTTATCAGCCCCCATATGCCTCATATCAGACCCTATGCCTCTCTTCAGCCCCCTATATGCCTCTTATCAGCCCCCAGCAGTCTTATATAAGCCCCTATTGCCTTTTTATGAGCCCACAGCAGCTTCTTATTAACCCCCAGAGCCTCTGGCCAGCCCCCATTGTCAATTACCAGCCCCCAGGCCAAGCAATATCAGCCCCCATCAGCCTCATATTGAATAAAATAATAAAGCCACTTACCTCTCCTGCTCCTGGACGCCGCCGCTCCTCAGCCCGCGCTCTCTCTTCTTCCTTCTGCCTCTGGCTGTGCTGTGACCTGGCGCGTATAGCGTGAGGTCACAGAGCGCCCTCACGCTATGCACAGCACAGCCGAACGGAGGACCAGGAAGTGGTGAGTACAGAGCCTTCACTGCTTCCTTGTCCTCCGGTGCTAATGAGCGCTTACATAATGGAAGCGCTCATTAGCATTCGCCCCTTATGGGGCGAAAAATATGGTATGTATAATAGCAAAAAATATCAGAAAACCTACATTATAGTAATAAGAGTTGTCATATTGTTATTCCCCACAAAAAGGCTCAACGTTCTGGCACCTGATAGGGCGCTCCCATCCTCTGGGCCCAATAGGCAGTGTTTTAAAAATTTATATTACTGCTAATGAAAGCACTTATTTAAATAACATTTTATCAGGGAATCAAAGTACTATTTAACAATTTTTTTTATCCTGTAATAAGTAAACCTGCTATCATCTTATTTCTCAGTTATTCTAATTAATGATACTTTACAGAACATTTGAATGTTGAAGATCACATGGATCAGACAGATCAAACAGATATCAATAATTGCATTTATACTCCAGGTAACTATAATTCAATTTTCTACATGTATCTATAGTATTTCAGTTGAAAGCTTGACTGAATGTCTCTTTCTCTTTTTAAAAAAAATACGGTGAAACCTCTTTAAGATGACCAAGCTGAACTAAAAAATCTTCCACTAAAAAGTTAATCTTCTTAAAGAAGAAAAGCCAGTACATGGTGGAATTAAATTCTGTCATGGAAAATCTGGTCTGGATAACAAGGTGGTCTTCTTAAACAGGTTTTACTATAATATATGTTTCAATACATCACTCAGAAAAAAAACAAACTAAACTCCTTATCTTACAAGACCTTATATTATCTTAAATGGGAGGCTCACTTTACACTTGTAGCAAAGTTATCCAGCAGGTTGTTCTGGCAAAGAACAATCTGCTGGTGTTCTCCAGATCTGGCATAGCCGTATAGTGCTCTGTGCCTGCCGGCCCCATTAACTATAATGGCATCTGGCAGCTCCCCATCTTAAATTCTGGGATACGGGCGGACAAAAACTGTTGCATTCAGCAATTTATGTCCTGCTGGATCCTGGCATCTATAATGGGGACCGGCAAGCACATGGCACTATCCAGCTGTGCTGGATCCGGAGGCCATAAGCAGGCTGTTCCGGCAGAGAACAGCCTGCCAGTGTTCTCCGGATCTGGAACAGCCAGAGAGCTTTGCCACAAGTGTAATACTACATTTGTGGCAGTAGCTTGCCCTGACAATAACATCTGAAGTTGTGATGATCAGCTAATTGCTTTCTTACCTTTCTTTCCAAACAAGGCTACTCTATCATGGTTAGACAATAGTCTTTCAATCCACTACTTAACAAAACCTGTATTTAGATATTTTTAGCACAATCATAATACCATATTTGCTTTTGTAGTATTTCTATGATATGCTCCTAGAAGTATTTTCTTTGGAAATTAATGTATAGCTGTAGCAATCGCTAGCATGACAGATGTCATGCCACATATTAATGCAGAACTCTGTTCTAATAGTAAGTCTATTAGAACATTATGCTACATAAATAGCATAGCACACAATCTATCTAAGAGGTTTTATTCACCATTGCACAAATCCAGGTTGACATGTGCAAAAATGAAGCATGATCTAAAAATTCACTGACACAGCAACCGCATTTAATTATTAATATTTACTCATTCTGCACTCACAGACAAGTTATTTTATGCATACAGTATACATACAGTACATGCACCTTTTCTGCCATAGACTGAGACCATCAGTTAGCCCCCATTCATCTGATGTGTACAATGAGATGGATCCTGCATATTTAAGTTTGAGATGACAGCAGCGTCATATGTAAACGTTCATTGTTTACTCCTGCACTTGCTCCACCTTTTTGCCTGGATACAGTTTTTTTGTACTGTAAAGTGTATCCTGCTACAGAAGTTAATGGACAGGCAGATGTGTACAACTTTATTACAAGCAGTTGAACTGGCAACATAAAAGAAGATTTTCATACTGCTGGAAAACATTTTGAATTTTAACATTTGTAATTCTCTGTTCAATCAGTAGACAGGCACAGGCATTGGGTAGATGCTTATGGCAATAAATATGCACACTCAATCACTCAGTTTCTTTATGTTAGCAATGTCTTGCTGTTGAGAGAGTGTTGTAAGGGGCTTCAGTAGGTGGTGAAAGTGCCTGGGTTACGGTCCTTTTGGTCTTTGTATAATCTGTCCCTGCATTTAAACATATTGCCATATAAACACTAATAGATCTTTCTTCTATTTTTAATATTGCAGGAAATAAGCCTATGATAATCCGATCAGCACAGCTTATCTATGCTCTATTACTTCTGAAAAGTTTCATGTATTGTCCACTCATGCTGTTCTTTAACTACAAAGCTGCAGAATGAATGAATGAATGCCTTCTCACCAACTCAAATACGTGAATAAACTGGCGCTTACAAAAATACAAGCTTGCTTCCTATACGTATATATATATATATATATATATATACTGATCATAATATTAACAAATATACTATTACTCATAAAAAGTTATGGAGAAAACAAACATAAGGGGCTACATTAAAGGGGTTATCCAAGACTCAACAACCCCCCCCTCCAATGCAAGGACCCATGGTGCTGACTAGGTTAACCTTGTCCCTGCCGCCGGTTTCCTCCCCAATTGCTCTATGGCCAGCTCCGCATCTCCTGTGTGTGGAGATAACAACATCTGTGGATGGGGGAGGTCACATGAACGCTATAGCCAATAGCCGGTTGCAGAGGTGACCTGCAGCAGTCATGTGACCCACCCATTGATGGATACTGTTAGCATGCAAGGCAGATGTGGGGATGGCCATGGAGCAATTGGTAAGGAAACTGGCAGAGGGGAACAAGGTAAGTATGGTCAGCACCACGGGTCCAGGCATTGTGGGGGGAGGGGGATGTTAAGGTTTGGATAACCCCTTTAAATGTCAGAAAAAGAGATATATATGTATTTCTGAACAAGTTATTATATGAAAACACCATGCAATCATAAATAATAAAATACAGGTTATATCTTTTTTTTTCATGGTAAGCTATGCAGTTACTATATAATGCTGTATAATTGCAACATTTTTGTTAATAAAAAACTCAATAAATCTACAATCTTCCACGTTTTCTTTTGACATAATCCTGTAGTAAACGTTTACCATTATACATGTTACATTCCAAATGTCTGTGCTTTACAGAATGTATTGCATGATTTGTTCTGAATAGGTTTCCAAGCAAACATTTCCATGGTAATAGTAATCATTTCAATTATCCTAGGGAACAAATAATACATTGTCAAATACACGAGACTGCTATGGGAACTCACAGTGGCCCAGATTTGCTAATTATATACTTCTTTATTTTACAAGCATATCTCTTCAAATTAGCTTGCAGCTCCTACTTCATTAAAGGGGATGTCTAAATTAAATATATGTATGGACAGTCCCTGTAAATGGTCTAAAATAACAAAAGAATCAGTACTCATACTTTTTCTCTCCTACTTCGTCTAGCACTGCCCTCTAGTCTCAGTGACATCATATTCCCAGCTTTAAAGGTGATATTCCATGCAAACATATATCTTCTTCTAATTAAAGGGGTCCTTCAATAATAACAAATTATCTTCTATCCACTGAATGTGTGATGACTGCTAGATCAGTAGGCTTGGACTGCTGGAAATCCATTGATTTCCAGAATAGGCACTCTGTGTCCCTGATTTGAATAGAACGGTGGTTGAGCATGCAAGCAGCCACTCCATTTAGAGTCTAGGGGACTGATGGAGATAGCAGAGTACAGTGCTCCACTTTCCTTATAAGTTCCATAGAGTGGTAGCACACATGATCGACTAATGCTTTATTCAAACAGCGGACTCAGGACTCCTGTTCTGAAGGGGTCAGACCTCCAGATCTTACCTATCTGGAGGTATCCTACCTGGATAAGTGATATTTTGTTATTGCTGGCATACCCATTTAACCCTCATTGGCTAAATGTGGAGCCTGCATGTATGCTTACAGCAACCAAATACCTTTACAACAGATTGTATTTGTATTGTGAGGAGCTTGAACATACATAAATGTGGCACAGACACATCCTACCAGAAAAAGAGATCTTTGCTAAGGCATGTCAAGTACATGTCTAAAATTTTAGATATTTTTTTAAAAAAAACATTAATTGCACTTTCTATTTTCTGTCCTGTACATACAAAATGCAGTGTAAATATCACAAAGACAGTTTTACTGGAGATGGTCAGTGCTGCACAACTAATAGAGTCTTACATTATAGTTACATTGAATAAGTATAATAAATGGAGACTTCCACACCAAATACACTGCCTTTTCTTGAGGACGACAAAGGGTATTACAAAGGGTATTTTCGAATATAGGGTGCCCGGACCTTTGTATCCCATTAACCATATTGGACTTCGATTGTGTTATGGTCTCTATAAAAGGTACGGCTGCACATTCAAGTTTCTTGATGTGGAAGTCAAAACCAAGAGTGAATTCACAAAAGAAGAGAAGTAGTCAGTATCGGACTGGGGTTTCTTGGGCTCACAAGAAGAAATTATTCTCAGGGCCCAACCCATATATCATTCACATTGTCTAACAGGTTTTGAGTCATAGAAATAGACCCTAGTGGCAAATGATTATCTCTAAAGGCAGCTCCAAATGTGTTTTTCTTCAAGACCTTTGGGGCCCACTATTATATCAGAGCCAGAACCCACCAGAGGATTCTCTAGTACTCTGGTGGGCCAATCTGACCCTGGAAGTAGTTTCTGTCCTAAAAGGGCTTGTTCATTTTAGAGCTTTTCTACAGACCCCACAGCATGGCCAGACTATTGGTGGTAATCATACCGTACTTACTTGATCCCTCCCCTGGATTCCGACTACACTGCTGTCCCGCTGGCTCTGCACAACGTGGGTCACATGACCAAGTGGCATGCCATATAAGCGATACGAGACTGCCGGGCCAGGCATTGGCTGCAGCAGTCAGGTAACTCACGTCAAACTGGATGTTGACACAAGGAGACCCTGGACAGCAGCAGTGGAGCAAGAACCCAGCAGCATTGAAAAGGTAGGTATGATTAGCACCCTGGCCTTGGTGTGGGGTCTTTATTGAAGCTCTAAAAAGATGAACGACCCTTTTAATGCTTTCTCTCCTTTTATGATTTACTTCTGATTTGGCTCCAAAACTGCATCAAGGCACCTGAGCAGGTGACTGTACCCTAATAGGACAAGACTTGAGTGCCAAATAAAAATCCAGACCAATATCCAATCTAATCAAGTACATGATAAAGATAATAGAATATGTTTATATGACATATGTGACATATACACTTGCAGTATGATGAAGCTTATCTATACTGCAGCTGCAATACACTGAATAAATCACATAAAGCACACCCTGCAGGAGAAGAGATAAGAGTGGAACGGGAAGTTGCACAACTAAATACTGTTGATATTTGCTTGCTCTACTGAAAAGTGCGGTTAAAAGTTACACCTTGTCTAATCATCAAATGCACAACTAATTTACCGCAGCCCAAAGACACCACAAACAGTATTTTCCCATGAGATGTAATACTTAGAAAAAAAAGCAACTGTACAGTACATTCATACATGCACTGCTGAAAAGGGAAACATTTTTTTTTTTTTTTGGGGGGGGGTCATTGAGGTATTGGTTCTCAGATGGTTTCCACTTGATAATCTGTTTGTTTTTTTCTTAAATATAGTACAGTATAAAGTATTATAGTCAAGAGCTGCATTCATATTATAGTCAAGTGTGCTGGTTACTACTGGAAACACTGGAGTCCAAGCTTGTTGTCAGATACATTTGTAACAACTAACCCAAACTATAATGTTAGTTCAATTAGGATATATCTTCCACAACATACACATTTGGTATCCCACAGATTTTGAGGAAATGTGCCAACACCCACAGCATAGTGGGTCAGCATTAAGAACTGCCTTTCGGCATTAGAGAGCTGGGTTTGCATCAGATCAAGAGCAACATAATTGTAATTCTGCCTGTGATGATAATGAAAATAGCTACTGAAAAGTTACCTGTACAGAACAGGAAATAATTACCTATTATTGGGCCAGTGTAAAAATTTCAAGAGTATATACAGTTTTTGAATTTAAAAAGTAACATGTAAAGGAAAAACAAACCACAAATTCTAAAAATATATACAGTATTTATCACAAACACATGATTAGGTAATTTTCTGATGACACATTCCCTTTAAAATATAATCTATACAGTAGCAGACAGCAACTTCTCATATGGCATTTGGTATTTCTTCGTCTATCAACATGTCAGGGATAAGACAGTGTTGAATTATGCACTAATAACAAAGTGCCACCTAGTGGTTAATGAAAATGTTTTTCGATTATCTGACTGTAGAGATACAAATTTGGATAAATTCCATTACTGGATAGAAATGGAATTTATCTGATGATTACATGTTGGTAGGCCCATGAGGGTCTAAAAAAATAAAAAAGTAGTTTTTAAAAACATAAAAACAAAACATAAATATTAACCCTTTGGATACCGGAGGTTTTTTCGGTTTTGCGTTTTCATTTTTCTACCCTATTTTCCGTGAGCCATAACTTTTTTATATTTTCGTTCACATAGCTGTATGAGGGCTTATTTTTTGCGGGACAAGTTATACTTTCGAATGCCACCATTAATTATGGCATAAAATGTAGTGGGAAGCGGTAAAAAATTGGGGTTGGAATTGGAAAAAAAATGCAATTCCTCCACCGTTTTACAGGTTTTGTTCCCATGGCGTTCTGTTTGCGGCAAAACCATGGCATTCTGTTGCCCTTCATTCTCTGGGTCAGTACGATTACAACGATGCCCCATATGTATAGGTTTGTTATGTTTAAATAGTGTAAAAATAAATTTAAACTTTGAAAATAAAAAAACAAATGTTTTTCCTTACATCGTCATATTCTGACCCCCATAACTTTTTTATAAATACATCCACTGAACTGAGCTGTTTAGGGGTTCATTTTTTGCGGGACAATCCATAGGCTTACAGCTTTCAGATAAAGTGCAGATGCAACACGGACGTGTGTCAGTGATTTTCACGGACCCATAGACTTCAATGTGCGTGCTTGGTCCGCATCACGGATCAAAGTAGCGCATGTCCCCGTGATTTTTTTAATGACCCACGGTCAGTAAAAAAATACTGAAATATGAACAGACACATTTAAATCAATGGGTACGTGTGGTGTCCACAGAAAATGCGGACAGTAGTGTTGAGCGAGCATGCTCGGTCGGATATGATATTCGACCGAGCATTGCGGTGCTCAGGACCACGCGGTGTTTGGCCGAACACCGCGTGTGCTCGAGTGCCATGCTCAAGTCCCCTCCCCGCACGCTAATTAGCCAATTATCGTGCGGGGAGGTACTGGCATTCACTGTAATGCCGTAGCCATCTTGGCTACTGGCATTACAGTGATTGGCTGGCCCAGGAACGCGTCATCGGGTGCTATATAGCACCCGGTGACATGTGACCCGGCTCAGATCGAGTCAGGGAGAGCTGCTGCAAAGAGGGACAGATAGTGTAGGGATAGAAATTGGCTAGGCAGGGCTAGTATTTTTGTTGAAAAGATCCAAAAGCCCTTTTAAGGGCTATTGTGATATCTGGCTACAATATATTTTTTATTTTTTGGGGGTTAAAAATTGCGCAAGGTGGCCTGACCTTAACACCACCTGCGCAGCTTGTGCATTCTAATCCTTTCTGTATCCTATATACCTGACATCCATTGTCATTTTTTCTGCCGCTAATCAAGACCACAGTACCTGTGCTGCGTCTGCTGTATAACGTTTGTGCAAGGAGGCACAGATAGTGTAGGGATAGGATTTGGCTAGGCATGGCTAGTTGTTCTGTTGAAAAAACCCAAAGTCCTTTTAAGGACTATTGTTACATCTGGCTGCAATATATTTTTTCTTTTGGGGCAAAAATAACGCAAGTTTGCCTGACCCTAACACCACCTGTGCAGCTTGTGCATTATAACGTTACTGTTTCCTATATATAACTGACATCCGGTGTCATTTTTTCTGCCGTTAATCAAGTCAACATTACCTGTGCGGCTTGTGCATTATAACGTTACTGTATTCTATATAGCTGACATCCGGTGTCATTTTTTCTGCCGTTAATCAAGTCGACATTACCTGTGTGGCTTGTGCATTATAACGTTGCTGTATCCTATATAGCTGACATCCGGTGTCATTTTTTTGCCGCTAATCAAGGTGACAGTACCTGCACTGCGTCTGCTGTATAACGTTTGCGCATTCTAAATATTTGACATTTGGTGAAATTTTTCTGATCATACACTTAATAAAAATCTGCACTACTGTACTTGTGACAAAGTTGCATATATACTATATAATATGCGCAAGGCGAGCAGTAAGAGACGGGGAAGTGGGTGTGCTGCTGATGTGCACGCAGAGGCTATGGCTCTGGGTGCTCTGAAACTGTGCCTGCTGGCAGAGCACAAGAAACAAAGTCATCGAAAAATCCTAGCTTCATGTCCCAGTTTGAAGGACGGCGCAAGACACAACTCTTGACGCCACACCAGTGTGAGCAGGTAGTCGGTTGGATTTCAGATGATAATGCTTCCAGTTGGTTAAAGGGAACCTGTCATCTCCGAAACACCCCCTGAACTAGAGTAAGCGGTGTATAGTGTAAGTGATGCTGAATCCGAATATGTAAGTTTTATCTTCATACTCACTTCCATTCCGACGCTGTGCTCCCACAAACCAGCAGTAAAATGCACTCACTGGACTCCGGTGCTCACTCATATAATGGAGAGGACTCAAAGAAGAGTCCAATGCATTTTACTGCTGGTTTGAGGGAGCACAGCATCAGAATGGAAGTGAATATGAAGATAAAACTTACATAATCAGATTCAGCACCACTTTTTTCATCACCGTTCCTTGGTTTGGGCCTCTCACCATGCCCGCTTGAAGTGGGACATGAGGAAATATGGTGCCCTGATTCCCAAACTCATGAGCATCCACAGTCTGAAGAAGATGACGGTGGGGAACGGCAAATAGCGTCTCACGAGGTGGATGATGATGAGATACAGTTGCCAATAAGTCAAGGGCAATTAGTGTCTAAAGAGGTTGATGATGAGGAGTAGACGCAGTTAAGTCAGGTTCTTGTTAGGTCACCATGTCAGGAGGAGGACCAGAGTGAGGAAGTGGAAGAGGAGCTGGTGGATAATGAAATGGCTGACCAACCTGGGAAGGTGGCAAGCCGAGCGATGGACAGCAGTACAGAGGGGGAGGGATCCGCAGCACCGCAACAGGCTGGAAGAGGCAGTGGGGTGGCAAAAGGGAGAAGGCAGGCCACGCTAAGCAGGCCCGCAACTGTTCCCCGGAGCAGCCCCTTGCGGCAATCTCCATGCCAAGGGGTAGGTGTTCCGCAGTCTGGCGTTTTTTTGAGGAAAGTGCTGACGATAAACGAATTGTCATTTGCAACCTGTGCTGTACCAAGATGAGCAGGGGCGTAAACACCAGCAACCTGACCACCACCAGCATGATCCGCCACAAGGCCGCAAAGCACCCTAATAGGTGGGCCGAACGCCTGGGTCCACGATCTGTGTCTGCAGGTCACACCACTGCCTCCTCTTCCCCTCTGTTACATGCTGTCCAAGACGCAGGCCCAGATGCCTCCCGCCCTGCACCTGGACCTTCGCAAGAACCATCAGCAAGCATGTCCACTTCAGTGTCCAGCGCAGCATTCAAATGTCCTTACCCCAAGCATTTGAACGCAAGCACAAATAGCCTGCCACCCACCCACAGGCCATAGCACTAAACGTGCAACTTTCTAAATTGCTGGCCCTGGAAATGTTGCCGTTTAGGCTGGTGGACACTGAGGCTTTTCGAAGCCTGATGGCGGCGGCTGTCCCTCGTTACGCAGTCCCCAGCCGCCACTATTTTTCCCGGTGTGCCATCCTCGCCTTACACCAGCATGTGTCTCGAAACATAACCCGTGTCCTGACCAACGCAGTTACGGGGAAAGTCCACTTAACAACTGACACATGGACAAGGTGTTCTGGCCAGGAACGCTACATTTCCCTGACGGCACACTGGGTGAACGTTGTGGAGGCTGGGAGCGAGTCGTACCCTGGAATGGCACAGGTGCTACCGACGCCAAGGATTGCGGGCCCTACTTCCATCTGGATTTCCGCTGCCACCTACAGTAGCGGCTGCAACCAACCTCACATACCATGCCTGGCCCATATCTTCAACTTAGTGGTTCAGCGGTTTCTCAAAAGCTACCCCAATTTGCCTCAGCAAAGGTGCGCCGCCTGTGTGCCCATTTCCGAAAGTCACCTACAGCTTCAGCCGGTCTGGCAACGCTGCAGCAGCGCTTGCACTTGCCAGCTCACTGACTGCTGTGCGACCTGAGCACGCGCTGGAACTCCACCTTCCACATGTTGGGCAGGCTTTGTGAGCAGCAGAGGGCAGTAGTAGAATACCAGCTGCAACACGGTCGCCGCATTTCCAGTCAGCTTCCGCTCTTCACAAGTGACGAGTGGGCATTGATGTCTGACCTCTGTGAGGTTTTATGCAACTTTGATAAATCTACACAGATGGTGAGCGGCGATAATGCAATTATCAGCGTAACCATCCCCTTCTGTGTCTACTAAAAAGCTCACAATAAAGGCGGACGCTTTTCATGTGGAAGAGGTGGAAATGGGTGAAGACCCTACACAGGGTGATAGCCAGACCACCCTTGGTTCGTCTTCTCAGCGCGAATTGGAGGAGGAGGAGGAGGAGGAGCAGCAGGAGGAGAAGGAGACGGTTGCCACCACTACACAGGGTAGTACCCATAGCACGTTTACACCATCTCTTCGTCGTGGATGGGCCGAAGAGGAGGAGATTGAGAGTCATCCTCATGGTGAGGAGAGCGAAGCCTTGTCTGTTGGGACTCTGGCACACATAATGTTTTAGACGGTCAGCTCAGCAGCAGCACCTCACCCATAATGTTTTAGAAGGTCAGCTCAGAAGCAGCACGTCACCCCTATTGTTTTTGAGTGTCAGCAGCAGGCCATTAATCATAATTTTTCAAGGGTGTGCCTGATGCCCTCCTTTATGTGTAATAAAGGATGTATTGGAGTGCCTGTTCCTTGTAATTTTTGTCAGCCCTTTCCCTTTGTGCATAGGCTTTATGAGTGTAGGAGACATGAACAATTGTACCACAATGTGAATGAGGCCCTCCTTTATGTGATATACCGGTTGTATCGGTTGTAATTTTTGGAAGCACGTGCGCTTTACGTACAAGTAAATATATGTTTCCTAACAATATTTCCTCTAAAATCGACGTTATATTCGGTTTGGTGGGTATTCTTGTCATTCTGTAAAAGTGGCGTAATACTCAGATAACATCGTTCCCAGCAGCGACTTCGGTGTCCAAGATGCATCCAGACATCCTCCCCATGCTGTTCCCAAACCATTTCAGTGGTGTTTCCACCATTTTCTGACCTTTCCCTATGAACCAGACACCCTCCCCTCTTCAGAGCAGGGGGTGCCTGGTTTAGTGCTCGGGTTCTCCCATTGACTTCCATTATACTCGGGTGCTCGGCCGAGCACTCGAGCACCACCTAGTGTTCAGCCCGAGCACCCGAGCATTACGGTGCTCGATCAACACTAGCGGACAGCACACATCAGTGAAAAATGTGAGAGGCCTTATCCTGCAACAAACAAGCCCTCTTTCAGCTATGTCAATGGAAAAATAAACATGTTATGGCTTAGGAAAGGCAGGGAGTGGAAAACTAAAAAGCAAAACAGAAAACTGCCTGGTAATGAAGTAGTTGAGAATGTAATTATGTTATGTTAATTCCATAAAGCTTTGAAACAGGTAAAATTTACACTTCTACTGTATAAAATGTGGGCGGCTTTACATTTTTACAAAGGAAATATGTAAGACGCTAAATGATGAGCTGATATAAAACTATTATGAAGAAAACAGTAACATATTTGAGCTTTGTTGCAGATAAGATAAGGGGCAGTTATACCACAAATGTGGTTAGTATTTCCTCTTCATTATCATAAACGAGGGGTTAAAACAAATGGTTTCTAAAGCAGGAAATGTGTCTGTAACATTTGTACATGAATAAACCACAACATATGACTGTAATATTGTAGAATACGCTGAGCTTTGATTGCCGCTACTTACCGCCATCGGGCGGTGTCTTCCTGGTTGATTAGATGCCGTGATCACACGTGATCACGGCATCTAGTTGCGTTTCAACCCGGAAGCATTCGCTTCCGGGTGGTGTACAGACACCCCGTGTGGCCAATCGGGGTGTCTTACACCATATGAAAACTGTAATCCTCGCTTGGTGAGGATTACAGTTTTCAAAGTGGCAATTCTTATTCTGGCCACTAGATGGCAGGCCAGGATAAGAAATGAGCAACTCATGGATTTCTGAGTCTATAAAATCCATAATTGCTCATAAAGAAAAAAAAAAGCCACAATATATAAGCCCATATTTGAGCTTTCTAATAGTAAAAAAAAAAATTAAAAAAAAAATGTTAAAAAATATATAAAAAATAAAAAAGATGTAAAAGTTCAAATCACCCCCCTTTCCGTATAAGTAAAAAATAAATACCTAAATAACAATAAATATAGACATCATGGGTATCACCGTGACCGAAAACGCCCGTACTTTTCAAATATAAAAAAAAATTCCAATACGGCGAATTGTGTGGCGGAAAAAAGTGTCCAAATGGCGATTTGCCGTTTTTTGTCGCTTTTTTTTCTAAAAAAAATTAAATAAAAATGATCAAAAATCATACACACCCCAGAATGGTATCAATAAAAACTTCAGATCGTCCCGCAAAAAAATGAGCCCCATACAGCTCTGTACACATAAATACCAAAAAGTTATAGGGGTCAAGATTTGACAAGGAAAAAAAAAAAAAGGGCAACTTTCTAATTATTTTATCACTATGAAAAAGCAGGAAAAACTATACATATTAGGTATTTCCGGATTCGTACTGACCAGTAGAATGAAAGTAATGGATCAGTTTTAATGCACATCGAACGCTGTAAATAAGAAACCCGTAGAACTGTAGTGAAATAGCGTTTTCTTTGCAATTTCACCCGATTTGGAATTTTTTTCCCGCTTCCCACTACACAGTATGCAATATTAAATGGTGGCGTTGGAAAGTACAACTGTCCCGCAAAAAAAAACAAGCCCTCATACGCTATGTGAACAGAAAAAAAAAGAGTATGCTGTTGAAGCAGGAGCGCAAAACGAAAATGCAGAACCGAAAAAAGCTCCGGGGGTGAAGGGGTTAATTATAAATTAACAAACTAGCTACTGGATCTTTAAGAGGGGATTTATTAATGATACAGGGAATCAAACAGTTGAGGGCACTAGCCATGTTGCCTGCCCATTTTGGACATGTGACGTTCTAAAAAAAAAAAAAAAAAAAAAAATTAAGCTGTGCACATTTTTGATCCAGGAGAGGCAGTTCTGTTAGGCTCCATTCACACATCCTGTTTTTCTTTCCTGATTCGATCCTGATCTGGATCCATTCATTTTAATGGGTCCTGAAAAAAATCAGGATCGAATCAGGAAAGAAAAACAGGACGTGTGAATGGAGCCTTAGTGTTAGTTACCCATCTGCAGAAGCCACCTTGATGTTGGTAGATGGACCTGACACAAGTTTGATTAAAAATGTGCACAAAGAGCTTCCATTCATGTATAGTAGGTATAGTACTTTAATCAAGAATAATCCCTAGTTCTATTGTTTGCATGTATAACAGTGTGATGACATAGTTTGTTTACTGTTTGTATGTAGCTTTATGAATGTGCACTTGTGACTTTGGATGAGCTAGTCTACACTTTCTGACAGTAAGTAAGTTGGCGTGTTCAGCAGGCGCCATGGCCGCCAGATGGCTGCTGTTTTAAAGAGCAGACACCCGGCACTAGTGTCCTCAACTGGCTGTAATGGTGGTTGCGAATTTTTAGCCCTGCAGATGCCATTACCCTATACCAGCAACAACCCCTTGTTTGGTCAATATTAGAGATCAGCGTATCTATTCGTCAATCCGTATCAAATCTTGGAAATTTTCAGCTGTGAAGCGAATCCGAATATTAGGTGATTCGCTTCGGCTTTGTACGCATTCGCTACGTAGTTGCGCTATTGCGTACGAATTCAATTCATTAGCGAACTTTTACTGTTAGTTCGTTTATCGTGCGCAAAAGCCCGGGAAGAAAGTGGTCACCTGACCTAATGGGCAGGGCTTGCTGTGATTGGCTCAGGCTCGGTAAGCCAGTGACGCATCACTTCTGCTGTGACTGCTGAGACGAGCAGAAGCACTGTGTGTGAAGTTCTGAGACTCTGAGACCTGTTTTGTGAAATTTGGGATGTAATTGCTCTGGGAATCCATATTACACATATCAGGGATAGTGCAGGGCAAGTGCAGGGCCAGTTCAGAGCTAGTATTTAATCAGGCAGGGAGAGAGAGACAGGGAGATACAGGGACAAAGACCAGCTGCAGGGCCACAGAGTGAATTGAAAAATGTCTGGAATGGATAAGCAAAAGGGGTCCAGTTCCAGCCAGACCTCGAGTTCTAAAAAAAATGAGAACGTGGCACAGGGCAGAAGTGCCAAAGAAGAGCATCTACTAGTAGTATTTGCAATACTTGGCCGTTTTTCCATCAGGCTAACCCACCAAGGCGCAAAATTGTAGTGGAGGAGAAAGTAGATGAGGTAGTGGAATGGAGGGCACGCTCATCTCAGTCACAGCCGGATGATCTGCTGTCATCTGCTGATACAGTATCCATATGAAGCCAGGGGTCAGACTCAGAGCGTTAAATTATATAATGTAATGAAACTGATAAACAAATGAATAAATGCAGAATCATACTAAAGTTCCTGAATCTAAAGTCACATAATAATGACTTTGTGGTGACAGGTCTCCTTTGTACTCCCTTGTGACAATTGCAGGCAGCCAGAATTATATGTTAACTCATTAACTCATGTTAACATTCATTTAAACTCAGTTTTTCACTATTCCTGACATTTAATCCTAGGACACAATGTATTTCATAAAAGTTAGGCTTACTACTATACAGTATATCAAGAATGTGAAATGTTAAGGTCAGTTCACATGGCTGATTTACAAAATACATGTAAAAAATTCAGCACTGAATCCAAGCAGATTTTTACACCTCAAAATTACATACGTTTTTGACGTGTTTTTTGCAAAGCTTTTTTTTCCCTACTTTTCCTGCAAGCGTGTTTTGGCGAGTATGTGCACATCACAAATGTGTGCTTTTTTTTCTGCTTGCCATAAATCGGAATGGGAAAATCAGTGCTGAATCTGCCCCAAGATAGGACATGCTGCTTCTCTTTTACACGCTTTTTTTTTTTACGCGTGTAAAAAAGAAGCAAGTGCTGCTTCCCACTGAAATGACTGGGAGGCTGTTCTGAGAAGTTTTCTGGAGCAGATTTGGAGCTGATTTCAAGGCAGAAACTCCACAAAACCAGAGCCAAAAAGACTTTGTTTTACCTAGCAATGTTTTATTTCAGGTTTTATTTCATTCATCACATTCCCAATGTCTTAAAACTTTACATACACCATGTTGACTGTGCCTTAGAAAAGTCTGAAAACTGATGTTATGGCTTTAGACGTTTCTGATTGACATAAATAAAGTCAATAAGCTTCAAAGAAGTTAAGTTAATTGTAGGTGGTATCTGTATTTTAAAGGCCGCAGTACCTTCAAGGCCAAGCTTCCTCTTTTCTTGCCAAAATTGAGAAATGAGCCAATACTCCAAAAAGAATCATGCACCTCCACAAGACTGGTACATCATTGGGAGCAATTTCCAAATGCTTGAAGGTACCACATTTATCTGTTCAAATGATAATATGCAAGCCAATTTTGGATTCCTGTTTTAAAATGTTTGTGGTATAAGCTGAATTGCGTTATGGATTCTGTTACCACGGATCATAATGCAATTCCATGTCAGAATGCATAACAGAATGCCTTTTGAGGCATTCCGTTATTCATTCCGTAATAATAGAAGTCTATCGGCTGCATAACGGATCCGTCCAGTCTCCATTATGCGAGAGAGGACTCCCCTGCATAACGGAAACCGGATGGATCCGTTATGCAGGCCATAGACGTCTATTACGACATAATGAATAACCTCTAAAGGCATTCCTTTATGCATTCCGTCATGGAATTGCGTTATGATCCATGGTAACGGAATCCATAACGCAATTCAGCTTATACCACAACCCGAACTGAAAACGAACTTAAAAATATGAAAATCGCTCATCCCTAATTTTAATGCTGTACGGAGATAGGTCTCTGTACAGCATTAAGTTTTGCAACGAATCGACTTCGGATCTTGGATCCAAAGCTCGATTCGCTAACCTCTAGTAATAGCTTTGGTTTACCTCAATTTTTAGTACTTTATTGTACATACAGTTTTCTTTTGCATGGTTTGCCATAATTGCAGCACTACAATTTTACAAATTTGTCTGCCCAAAATGTTTTGAACTAATTTTGCCAACAATTTGAAGTTTCATCCTGCACTAAACACAGCACACACATTTTTTGTGGGTTTAAACTCACTACACCCCTAGAAGAATTTATTGAGAGCCATAGTTTCCTAAATAGAGTCACTTCTCAGTTTTACACCTCTAAGCCACTGTAATTGTGGCACAATGTAGCAAAGATTACCAAAGTAGGCCTCAAAAATTGCATGGTGTCACTTCTCTTCTGACCCCTCTATGTATTCAGGGATCAGATAATAATTAACAATTTAGGAGGAGAATGTCTCTGGAAACACACGCCGGGCAAACTATATTGGGCACTGAAATGGCAATGTAAAAATTAGCAATTTTCTCTGTATTAAAAAAAACAAAAACAAAACAGTGAGGTAAAAATGTTCAATGCACCCAGAGATAAAATCCTTGAAGGGTGAGGTTTCCAAAATGCGGTCACTTATTGGGATTTCCAATGTAATGGTACCTCAGGAGCTCTGGAAACACAATGTGGCGCCCAATAATTATTCCAGAAAAATCTGTGCTCCAAATGGCGTTCCCATCTTTCTGAACCCCGTTATTTGCCAAGGCAGCAAATAATGGCTTAATCCTTAAGGCCAAATAAGGCTTTGTCATGAAGATTAGAGTTGAGTGCAGCGAAGCATTCAAAGTGGAATTCTGTCCAAAGTTTAGGAAAACTTCAATTCACAACAAATACCAATTTTCTTGCGCTTCGTGGTAACAAATCAGGTTTTCCTAAAATGGCAGCTGCACATGCTACAAATCGAAACTAAGTGTAGAGAAGAAAAGCCTGGGAACGCAAGATCACCCAAAATGCCGTGTAGCCAGTCAACCTGCAGATAGCCATCCCCTATGATGTCACAGCCCTATAAAACCCTCATCCCACGCGGCCTCCGCCATTTTCCTGTGAACTGAGCATAGGGAGAGATGTGGCAAGCGCTCATGCACTAGGGAAGGTGTAGCTGAAAACGATGAATTAAAGAATATTGGAGAGGGAGACTGCAGGGAAACACACTGCGTCAGTTTTTTTTTATTTATTTATTCCTACATTTACTTATTCCTACATCAGCTATTCATTCCTACATCAGCTGTAAACCCCATAACAGCAACAGCCCCTGATTAAAGGTGCCACTTAGTCATTAACAATGAAGAAGGACTATACAGTGAAGTCTTTATTAGTAAATGAAAGGCAGCTGCGGGCTAATTGGCCACTTGGTTCTTCTGCAGGTCTATGGAGAGGAGAGGGGGAGTGAGCAGGAACTCAGAGACATGCACAGCTACATAGGAAAGTTATAGCTCAGCACAAGTGCTTTATACACAACCATACAGGGCAGTTAGTAAGGAGATTCTCCTCTGCTTTCTGTGTGTGCAGTGAATGGCAGCTAGTCTCCACCCACCATGTCTGGTAGGACTGCAAACTATATATTCAGAAAACAGAGGAAAACCGCTAAAAATATCTGATACAAGTGATATGATTTCCAAAAAGTGTTATTTCTCGTGTAAACAAAATGTAAATTACATTAATGAAAAATTTGTTGAAAGCTTTTTATGGACCCAATAAAAATTCACAGTGGTGGACATCTGAAACATTATTGGTTCACTCAGGCGACCCTCTCATAAGCTGGTAGCTTCAGAGTACTAAGTACCTACCTTTAAGAGAGGTATATCTGTTCATTTACCTGCTATTCTTCTTAGAATTAATGTGAAGCTTTCAGACTACAGATTCTGACACGAGATGGGTATGTCATATAGATTTGACACTGTCAGTCTTCAAGTAGACATATGAGAAAACTTCAGACAATTTTTAGGTTTGGGGATGTGTCAAGATGTCACCTAGTCTCTGACACCGATTCACGCAACACTGGAATAACGCGACTATATAAATATATTTAAACTGTATACAGCTTTGTTGCTGTATACCGTGTTCACCCCCCAGAGGCATAAACCACATACCGATTGGCATGATATCTTACATTCTCAATTACAGTCTACTAAATTCAAACAAACTTGTTTGTCATATCTGTTTGCTTGATACTCATTTTTTTTAATTTGAAGGCTACACAGCTATTAATGTTGCTTCATTGTTTGTACCAATGATAAAACGTGTGACCTGAATCTTCATCCTATACATGAGAAATGTCCTATGTCACATATGAATATATTAAAAGGGGTTCAATAGGTCAGTATTTTGATAACTTCCACTTTACCTTTCTTGTCCATATCACTGTATTGGAATGCTGGTCATGTGACCCCATCCACTGGAACAGTCATGTCAAGTCAATGGCTCTGGCTAGTCAGTTTTCCGGTCCTTAGAGTCTATACGCATGTGACTATATTTCTAGTTTGCACAGGCAGTCTGTAGGCGGTGCCAGAATCCTTGCTCAAGCCTCGGATCATGGAGAAGTGGGCATTTCAAAGGTGAGGTTGGGGGAGTTTCTGACTGAGTGGGTGCGCAAACAAAGGGAAACTTTCTCTGGGAGACACTCAAGCTAGTAGACAAGCTGCACAGGGCATCATAGGTTTGGTAGGAAAACAAAGCAGAGTTGGCCATGGATCATAAGTAAACAATGCGGCGACCATATCCATGACCTGGAACTGTGGAAAATGCTAAGAGGAATCATGAAATAGCTATTTTGGGGACAACATTACATTTGTTGGAATTTGACAACAACCCAACCATGTTAAGAATCTTGCCTTCTTCCCGTAATACCACCTACATCAGGGATGGCCAACCTGCGGTTCTCCAGCTGCTGTAAAACTACAAATTCCACCGTGCCCTGCTGTAGGTTGAAAGGTGTAGGCAGTGTGGGCATGCTGGGATTTCTAGTTTTGCAACAGCTAGAGAGCCTCAGGTTGGCCATCCCTGACCTACATCTATGTGTAAGGCCTCAAGCTGCCCTATTTAGAAACTAGAGTCAGTGAAACAGAAAGTGATGTCATTTGATCGACAGAGCAGATGGGAGGACATAAACTGGAACAGGAGGGACATGATTGAAAGACATCAATCTTTTTATATGGCTTATTATTTCTTTTAAATAAGTGATGCTTTATACTGCCGACTTTTAATAAGATAGCTTGAAATTAACTGCATCATTAGTTACATAGAAGCTATTAGACAACATAAAATATTATAATGTATTTATTTGAAAAAATATGGTTTTACACACACTTAGCAGACTACTAAATACAATTAAGCAATACTGCCATTCAATGCAATATATACAAAATCATTTACATGGCACACCTTCGCATTAATGGAGGCAAGAAGGTAAAATTACCAACTTTAAAGAAAGGTATATATTAAAGTCCCCTTTTAGCACACATTAATATGTACCTATTGTTTCATTGTTTTGAATCTGAATAGTTGCAAATATTGTGCTGCTTAAAGTGTAACTCCAATTAGAAACTTTCTATAAATCAACAGTGCGGAAATTGACCTGCTGGGCAGATTTCCAAATCTGCAGCATGTCAATTATGTTTAAAACAGCTGTGGATTTCACCCTTTTCCATTGAAGAATGAGATCCATGGCAAAACTGCATCTAATCCGCACCAAAATCTGCAACTAGAAATTATGGATTTTGGTGTGGATATGTTGCATAAACGCACCAATATGCAAGGAAATTCAAGCGGATCGTATGAGTGTTTACCCGCACTGATGTAAGGTAACATTTAGGCCGCCTGCACTCTGAATTCACTGATGAAAATCCAACTTCAGAAAGGAGATCGCTTTTCAGGTATTCAATGAAGGATCAGGTTTTCATGCTGCCCATAGAATTCTATGGAGAGGGGGAGCAGATTAGCGGATACATACAGAGAAAATAATATATCATGTTCCCCTATCTCTCTGTAGCACACCCTCAGCTCAGAAACAGCAGCAGACATAATGCACAAAAATATGAATACATTTAGCTTCCATAAAAATCCGTAGTAGTTTATTTATGCAAAAAGATAAAAAGCCATACACACACAGACAACAGCGTCTACATGCTTCAGATCATTGCATACAGACCTTTACTCGTGACATGGTCTGTATGCAAAGACCCGAAATGCTGTCTGTGTGTATGGATTGTGTGTCAATGGTGAGAGTCTATGCAATGACCCGAAACGCTTAGACGCTGTTCTCTCTGTGTGTGGCTTTTTACCTTTTTGCATAAATAAACTAGGGATGTAATTGCAAGCCAGATTTCTCCATATTTTTGTCTCAAAATCTAGGTGTTATCTGTGCTTCGGGGTATTACCCACAGGTGAGCTGGACTACACAATACATTACTAAGCAGTGTGGCACTGAATTCAACACTATGGTGAGTTAGAAAAGTTGCTACAAAATGAAGGAGCGTCTACGCTTCTCTTTCCCTTAGCAGCTGCTTCACACAGACTTTTATTTTCCAACTAACACCCCTATCCAATTTATAGGGAATAAGTAATTACAGCAGTTAGACCCCAAGTGGTCAGATACTATCATGTAGATACTGGTCAAGTTTTATTAGTGGCAAAACCCTTTTAAATGAGATCTCTGCGAATTAAGAAAGTTAAAATACTTAAATATTAATTTATTATAAATATACTCCCAAATACTTTTCATTCTTTATAATGGCTCGTTTTGTCTAGGGAGTAATCATTAAGAGAAATAAAATGGCCGCTGTCCTATTAGTAGACAAAAAAACCTGTCCTAATCACACAGTAGGACAAGTTACTTCAGAACGCTGGGCTAAAAAGCTGCCTCAGGGTGCTGGCACACAGTACAGTTCTGACATGCAGTCAGGGTGCAATTTTTTATTGTGGCTAGCTGAAATTGATTAAATCATTCCCACAATGCAGAACACCAGGGTTTAACAAGGCTGCTAAACTGGCTAAATTGAAAACTGCATCCTAACTACATGTCAGAACTGTGTGCCAGCACCCTAATCCTCCTCTCTTCTCAGGGATCGTGATCCTGAACACAGCGGATAAGATCTTCAGCTGACTCCCAGGGAATGAAGTTCATGAAGAGACATGAAGTACAGAGCGGATGCACAGGACAGACTGTGGTAATGGAGACTGTATACAAGAGCTGCTGCTCAATACCACACCCCAACTCTCTGAAGACCATGTTACATTGTGTTCAGGATCATAATCTCTGAGAAGTAGGAGAGGAGGATGAGGCAGCTCTCTACCTCAATGTTGGGAAGTAACATGTCCTGCTGTGTGATTAGGACAGGTTTTGTGTGGACAGCAGCCATTTTATTTCTCCTAATTATTGCACTAATGAAAGGTATTTAGGAATGCATTTATAATAAAGTAATATTTAACTATAATCAACAATTTTATTTTCTTTATTCCCAGAGCACCCCTTTAAGCTGAAACGTTTTCTGCAGAGATGTAATTTGATTAGTGAATTCACAGTGAGTGAACATTTAAAGATGCAGAGGGTAAGCAGGGCGAGGTAAGGAGATTGAAAAGTTCAGGGAGGTATTTTCCCCAAATAAGATATATTACAATGTTGGCACAGTGCTAATCACCATTTAAGTTGACTGATGTCGGACTGGTTGCTAAGTATACACTGCCTAGCAACCAAAGTCTTTTTAATGAGATTCTCTGGCAACAATTCCTAATGTTCTTTCAGATGACTCAGGTCTCAAGCTTTGGATAGCGAAGGGATAAAACATTTTAGGGGAAAATGCCTTTCAATTTCTCTTAAGCTGGCCACAAACTAGAGATTCTGGACATCAGAAAAGAATGATTTATTTATACTATTTTATACTAACCTTTTTGTGACACAAACCAGTGTGGCAAATGCACACCCAAAACAGATATCTGTCAAAAAGATGAACTGCCATGTTGGACAAGCCCTATTGTATGGCCAGATTTAATTCCTTGTAGTAACCATATTTTTGTTAAATAAATTTAGGTGGAAAATCTGAGCTCAAACTTGATTTTTCAAGAGCTGAGGAAAGGTAAGGGAGGACACATCCATATGAACCTCACTTGGAAGAGAACCTTCAGGTCGTTTCATGTGACTTCTCGGAATGGGCTGTGTGTGTACATGAAGAATAAGCACATCATATTACTTGTATCTGGCACTTTCCAGCAGCTTTTCCCTCCACAGACTCCATCTCTAATTGTCAGTTTCCCCTGAATGAAATTCCAGTGTGGGTGGAGACCAGCGGCTATGAGGTCTCCCATGCACTATGATGTTGCCCATCTCTCTGTGGCAAACCCTCAGAAAGAGAAGCACATGAAGGACATTGAACAGCAGCAATGTTAATGTGAATCCAGCAATGAGGTGAGATAGGACAATTGCTAAAATCAGCAGCAGCTCCTCCTGTCTCAATAGACTATAGGCAGCAAGTGTAAACTCATCCTTCAGTGAGCTGATAATAGTCATCTCTGCCTCTCTGGATTGATTTTACCAGTTAATTAAGAGTGCATGATCAGCTCAAGTTGAGGTACCTCATAAGTATAGTTTTCTCTATATTTTCACTGCTGGTACAATTGATTTATGAGAAAGAATTGAAATGGCGGCTACTATAACACAAAACATGTACTGTAACTTTGTATTTCTTTTTAAGAATTCTTAATTGGTTCATTCTACTATGTCTTTTACTTTTGATCTTACAAAATCTGAAATAGTTACTGAAATGTCTGTTTTTTTTGGATGCCATGAAATAATTTCATTGTACTAAATAGTTAATTAAAATAATACACAGGAATGTGTCAAATTTATCAAATCTGATGCTTCCTGATGGGAAATACTAAAATATATATACTCATTGACAAAAAAAATAAAGAAATAAATGCACCAGATAATGTCAGATTGCTGCAAAATTCGGCGTGCAGTTATGTCCCAGACAGATATGTAAATGATTACAGGTCTGATTAGACACTGCGTCTTGTCACCATAGGGAGTAAAAGTGCTTGCCCAGCCTCTCTACAAAAAGGCTCTCAGAGGCTAATTTTTGGGTAGTGTATCTCTTGGTGAGAGATCGTTGACTGCTAGATATGCCTCTACAACTTGTAGACATTTTGAGAAAGGGATGCATCACTGGACTGAGAGAAACAGAATGTTTGTTTGGACAAACTGCCCTCCATCTCCGCTGCTCTGACCTGGCTACAGTGATAGACAGAATAGGATAAGTGGTGGCGCAACCAGACAAATCAGAAGGTCAATCATCAGTAGGTTAATGTTCTTTATTAGTAACTCTTATAGGTTACGCGTTATGGGGCCAAATGGGCCACTTCTTCAGACCAAACAGCAGGTTACACAGACATGTACGTGAAGCCAAACGGAACCTGTATGCTTCCATGCCCAACTGCATCTCCTCTTGTATCCAGGCAAGAGGTGGACAACAGGGTACTACAGCCTCCTATTAATTGTACAGATTTCCCCTAATAAATGTACCCTTTCACACTAAGGCTACTTTCACATCTGCGTTTTTGCTGGATCCAGCAGAGTTCAGCAAAAACGCTTCTGTCATGATAATACAGCCGTCTGCATCCGTTATGAACGGATCCAGTTGTATTATCTCTAAAATAGCCATGACGAATCCGGCACTAAAACCATTGTAAGTCAACGGGCGCCGGATGAGTTTTCTTTTGTGTCCGAGAAAATGGATCCGACAACACTGACTTACGTGGTGTTTCATGGTGGATCCGTCTTTCTCCGCATCCCATGACGCACTCAAAAACGCTGTTTGCAGTGTTTTTCTGTCCAGTATGGGAACATAACCAAAAGTAACGGACTGCATTCTGGTGCACTCCGTTCAGTTCAGTTTTGTCCCCACTGACAATGAATGGTGACAAAAATGAAGCGTTTTCCTCCAGTGCTGAGATCTTATGACGGATTTCACACTGATGTGAAAGTAGCCTAATAACCATGTCTTACATATATCATCATTACATTCACGAATATAAAGTTTAATTAGATTCCAACATCTCCTTCTTGGTGTATTTTTTTGTCAATGGGCCTGAGCCTGACGACTCAGAATGATCTGTAGAATTTCAGAACAATAGTTACGATTTCATTGTTGATGGTTTCAAACCATTTAAGTGTTTAGTACATAACTACAATTAATAATTATCTGGAGTGGGATTTTAGGAAACTTTGCTGAAGGACAAGCAATAGGAGCCAATTCAAAAGCACACAATATATATAAAGATGAGAAAAAAAACAGAATAGCAGCTAAGAAAAAAGGTTTGTGCAAGGAGTGCTAACAAATACATGAACGCTTAAAAGGGTTGTCCGGCCATTTTTTAAGTGATGGCCTGTCCTACTCCACACCCCTGCCGATCAGCTGATGGTGCTCTGCAGCTGGTGATGGAGCTAAACAGAACAGCTGATCAGCAGGGGGTGCAGGGTGCCCACTGGACAACCCCTCTAAGTCATGCCCAGTGTAGGAAGATTGGTACACTGAATCCTTTCTTTGTTACTTGCCAGTGTGCCACATGTTAAATAAAAGTCAGTATTTGTTACATAAAACATCATATACATGATATACTTCTCTAATGGCACTATGCAATACGACAAAAAAGCTAATTCTGTAATGAAATCCCACATCATCTTCACAGTTTTAGTCTCACCAGAGAACCCATCCTTAGGTTTGCACTTCTTTCTGCATCATAGGGAGCACAAAGGCACTGAAATCAGACACTGTGGACTCCGGGAAAGTACGACACTAGTAGGTCCAGTTTTGCGGCCCTTTTAGAACACAGTATTACTAAGCCAGCATTGTTATAGTATCTGCTTTAACACAAAGTATGCACTGTATTTTTCTCTTCCTCCAAAGGTAAGTTTCAACTGGTGCCCACAGAAACTTCAACAGTAGTTTAGCAGCCTTGTAGAACTATCCACAGCCCCATCTGTACTCCTACTGAAAGGCTTTAATTGGCTTTACTTTCCGTTGTCACCATGGATGCATCACTCTTTGCTGAAAGGTTCCATGCAGTAGAATGCCTTCAGGGAGAAGAGTGTGTTAAGTAGACAGTTTTTTTTTTTTTTTTTTTTTTTTACAGTACTCAAGTAAGTGAAATTTAAAACAATTTCAATGTGTGATGTGCTACAGTACTTTGCCAGTAAATAATTTTTTTTCAAATTGCGTGAATGCACACAACTGGGTATTACAAGAAAATTGTTAATGTTAATAAATCGCCACCTAGTGGACAACAATTTAACAGCAAATGTCTAGAAATAGTTTGTGAGGCTGAAAAAAGACATCTGTCCATCCAATTCAGCCTGTTAACCTGCAAGTTAATCCAGAGGAAGGCAAATAAACCCTATGACTAAGAAGCCAATTTTCCTCATTACAGGGGAAAATACATTAATTCCCGACTCCAATCAGAATTACTCCCTGGATCAACGACCCATCTCTAGTAACTATAACCTGTAATATTATTACCCTCCAGAAATACATCCAGGCCCCTCTTGAACTCTTTTAGTGAACTTACCATCACCACCTCCTCAGGCAGAGAGTTCCATAGTCTCACTGCTCTTACCATAAAGAATCCTCTTCTATGTTTGTGTAGAAACCTTCTTTCCTCCAGACGCAGAGGATGTCCCCTCGTCACAGTCACAGTCCTGGGGATAATTAGTTCATGGGAGAGATCTCTGTACTGACCCCTGATATATTTATACATAGTTATTAGATCTCCCCTCAGTCGTCTTTTTTCTAAAGTGAATAACCCTAATTTTGATAATCTTTCTGGGTACTGTAGTCCACCCATTCCAGTTATGACTTTAGTTGCCCTCCTCTGAACCCTCTCCAGCTCTGCTATGTCTGTCTTGTTCACAGGAGCCCAGAACTGTACACAGTACTCCATGTGTGGTCTGACTAGTGATTTGTAAAGTGGCAGGACTATGTTCTCATCACGAGCATCTATGCCCCTTTTGATGCAACCCATTATCTTATTGGCCTTGGCAGCAGCTGTCTGACACTGGTTTCTACAGCTTAGTTTGCTGTTCACTAAAATTCCTAGGTCCTTTTCCATGTCAGTGTTACCCAGTGTTTTACCATTTAGTATGTACTGGTGACTTGCATTATTCCTTCCCATGTGTATAACTTTACATTTGTCAGTTTTAAACCTCATCTGCCACTTCTCTGCCCAAGCCTCCAGTCTATCCAGATCCTGCTGTAGCAGTGCACTGTCCTCTTCTGTGTTAATTACTTTACACAGTTTAGTGTCATCTGCAAAAATTGATATTTTACTGTGCAAGCCATCTACAAGATCATTAATAAATATATTGGAGAATAGGGCCCAACACTGACCCCTGTGGTACCCCACTAGTGACAGTGACCCAATCTGAGTATGTAATAACCACCTTTTGTTTTTTATCACTGAGCCAGTTACTTACCCACATACAGACATTTTCTCCCAGGCCAAGCATTCTCATTTTATATACTAACCTTTTATGTGGTACAGTGTCAAATGCTTTGGAGAAGTCCAGATATACGACTTCCATTGATTTACCGCGGTCAAGTCTAGAACTTACCTCCTCATAGAAACTGATTTGATTGTTTTGATATGACCGATCTCTCATGAAGCCATGCTGATACGGAGTTATTTTCATTGAGGTACTCCAAGATAGCAACTCTTAGAAAACCCACAACCAATGTTAAACCCACAAACAATGTTAAACCAGCCTACAGTTTCCGGGTTAATATAGAGTCCTTAAAGGGGTTAAACAACACCTATAAGGCACCCCCAAAATGGTCGGGGAGCGGGGGGGGTCTTCCTATGCAGTATTAGCTAGTAGCAGGCTCCAACAAGGACGAACCTCCCTAACGTCACACGTGATGCAGCGGCAGCTGTGCGGTGATCAGGAGTGACGCAGGTGCAGGGGATTGGGGCAAGTATAACCTGTATGAGGTGCGCGGATAATCCCTTTTAAATATCAGAAATAATTAAGTACTTCATTATCTTAGGATACGGGGGTGTATGCCTGGCGATTTGTCTGTTTTAATCTTTTTAAAACACCTCTGCACCTCTTCCTGGGTCAGACAGACCACTTTTAATGGGGGAATTACTTTTACATACTGCATTTCATCTGACCCAGTTTATTTTCCTCACATCTGTTGTTCTGTCAGGTCTATTGGTTAGTACAAAGTCCAGTATGGCCGTCGGGTTGGTTTCTGAACTAGTTGGAAAACAAATATGTCTTTAGTTATTGCCAAGTTATTTTATTTGGCCAGGATGCTACATTTTTATGCATATATATAACAAATTATTCATTTGCTTTGCTTGCCAAATTGGATTGGAAGAATTATTTTGTTTTCTTCCTCCCACAGGCCAAAGGACTTAACCTTTTTTTTTTTTTTTTTTGCTGGCCTACATGTACGAAGTCTTGGTCGCCAACCACCATACATAATAAATTACTATTGTATGGGTTGTTACAGATACAGTACAGTGTGACACATTGTAATGAATAATTCAGTGTCTTACAGTAATATTATTACACTCTTACTTTACTCAATGAGAGATTTTTCACTGTCTTGTTTCTCTACAGCATCGTCATCTGAATCTGCAAACAAAGACAAAATCAGTGATATGCACTATTATTACATGTAAAAAATGCAACAGACTCAATGTCTATAGCTGGCCATACACATACAGTAGGGAGAAAGTCGGCTAGTCCCTTCATCCAACACACAATTGAGAGATGGCTGATTCTACATGCTGCAAAGATTTTACACCAGTAGAAATGAGCATTTTACAGATTTTCAAAACTGCAGCATGCTCATTCTGTAGTGGATTTTCACTGCAAATTTCATTGCTTTTAATGTACCAACTTTGAAACCGGTCATGTAAAGCTCAGACATGACGTTGTATATGCATACATTCTGAATCACAGGAATAGGGGCCCTATACCCACTGCAGCCCCCCTGAAATGAACGGAGCACCCGGCTGGGCATGCATGCGGCCACTCCTTTCATTTCTATGAGAAGTCCAGAGAGAGCTGAGCGCTGTACTCATCTATCTCCAGAACACCCACAGATATACAAAGCCCGAAAAAAGACATCTGTCCATCCAGTTCGGCCTGTTTTCCTACAAGTTGATCCAGAGGAAGGCATATGAATGAATGAAGGGGATAACTTCAATCAACCAGAACACCCCTTTAATAAAGTGCAGCCACCACTCCATTCTAACTCCCCACTGCAGTAAATTGAAAAAACACAAGGGCTCAAGACCCGTGTTCTAGAGATTGGTGGGGTCTCATCAGAATAACATTTTGGCAAATGCCAAAAGTTAAAGCTAGGCAAACCTATTGATATATGATGCAAATTTATGGCAGCACATGCCCACTTTGGTAAATCTGTCATAACATACCACAAAACACTGGGTAACACACAACCTTTTTCCTACACCAGGGTCAATGTGGAGTAAAGATGCAACTTTTTTTTTCTAATTTGAAACCTTTTATGACCACTTTTTAATAAGATGCATTTTATAGACGAGTCTAATTCCAGATCATGCTTGCCTGGACTTGGCAATAAAGTAGGGAGGGTGTGGCAATTGGAGAGAGAGCACAGCTTCTAGGAGTTACCGCAACACCCCTGTTGCTCTTAGAGGCTCATTTGCATATATTAAAACATAATTTTTCTCAGAAATGCAGGGACATATGAAAAATGACTTCAGTTGCCAAGCGCACATGTAACAGGTCAGCCAGTTTCATAGGTACAAATCTGCTGACAGATGCCCTTTAAACGTTACATGCATTACAACGTTGGTTCAGTGTAAGTGTATGGAGGGGTCTCACGTGCTGAACTTACTCCATATGTGGTGAGTGCTGGCTGTATAACACAGCGACCAGAATTGGAGATAACACCAAGTTCGGTCATTTAACCTCTCAATTGCCGAGGTCAATAGCGACCACAGCATCTGATGGCTCAGAAAGAGGGAGGAGACTCCAATTAAAGCCTGTGAAATCGCAGGGCTCTTATTGGTTGCTGAAGGCTCCCAACACTGTCAAAGCAAGCTGCATGCAGAGCCATGCCCGAGGCATGGCCTGACAGGAAGCCTGTCAGAATCCCATAGACTGCAATAGTATTCTATTGAAGTCTATGGTACAAGTGATCTGAAGATTACATGTACAAGTCACCTAAGACTAAAAAATTCAATAAAGTAAAAAAATGGAGTCACCCCCCCCATTTTTCCAATTTAACCCCTTCCCGACCAGCACCGTAGTGCTACGGTGCGCTGATCGGGTGGGTGCAGGAGCTGCGCTCGCCTGATCAGCGGCGGGATCCAGCTGTGCCCAGTAGCCGGACCCCTGCTGTATACACCGGCATCGGTAAAAAAAAAAAAAAACAATGCCGATGCATTAACCCTTCATGTGCCGCGGTCATGCGATACGGGCGGTGGGAAGGGGTGTCCATCAGATCTCACAGGCAGAAGGCTGTAAGGGTATAACATTGAGTAATACACTTACAGCTAATGCATTACAACACAGAAGTATTGTAATGCATTGTAAAGGGGATCAGACCCCCAAAAGTAAAAAAAAAAAAAAGTAAAAATAAAAAGTGAAAAAATAAAGTTTTACAAAAAATAGTTTCAACTTTCAAAAAAAGCGTCCTTTTCACAAAATAATATTAAAAAAAATTAAAAAATAGGGAAAAACATAAAAATAGACATATTAGGTATCGCCGCGTCCGTATCGACCGGCTCTATAAAAATATCACATGATCCACCCCGCCAGGTGAACGCAGTAAAAAAAAAAAAACCTATGCCATAACAGCCATTTTTTGGTCACCTTCCCTTACAAAAAGTGTAATAGCAGGCGATCAAAACAGCGTATGTACCCCAAAATGGTACCAATCAAACCGTCATCTTGTCCCGCAAAAAATGAGACCCTGCCTAAGACAATCGCCAGAAAAATAAAAAAATATGGCTCTCAGAAAATAGCAACACAAAAAAATATTTTATTTTGTTCAAAAATGCATCTAATCATTGTAAAACTTAACAAAAATAGAAATGTTACATATATTGGGTATCGCCGCGTCCGTAACAACCTGCTCTATAAAAATATTACATGAGATGGCCCCCCAGGTGAATGCTGTAAAAATTCTTTTTTAAAAAAACTATGCCATAACAGCCATTTTTTTCACCTTGCCTCACAAAAAGTGTAATACCACGCGATCAAAAAGGCACATTTAACCTAAAATGGTACCAATCAAACCGTCATCTCGTCCCGCAAAAAGTGAGACCCTAACTAAGACAATCGCCAGAAAAATAAAAAAAATATGGCTCTCAGAAAATGCAAAAAAAATAAATCTAATGTGTAGTAGGGCATTAGTTTAGGGCAGTAGTTTACATAAAAAAGCGTTTTTATTAACATGTGAAATACCTGGATAAGGAGCCCAAGGGGAGGTCCTGCGAGCCGTTGGAGCCCGGGCACGCTGCAGATTTCGGAGCCCCACACCGCCCTCCAGCTAATTATGCACGCCCCTTCAGTGCTGTCTTCTCCCCCGGCTGCGGTGCATCTCGTGCATGCGGCGTGCATACAAGAATCTGTGCCGCAGCCGGAGGAGAAGACAGCGCTGAAGGGGCGTGCATAATTAGCTGGAGGGCGGTGCTGGGCTCCGAAATCTGCAGCGTGCCCGGGCTCCAACGGCTCGCAGGACCTCCCCTTGGGCTCCTTATCCAGCTATTTCACATGTTAATAAAAACGCTTTTTTATGTAAACTACTGCCCTAATAACAATTACACTTACATATTTACAATCACAGCAGTAAGGCCGGTATAGAGATGTAATTATCTCTATACCCAATATCCTGCTGACAGAATCCCTTTAAGGGTGTCAGAATATGGCAATGCAAAGTAAAACATTTTTTTAAGTAAGTAGTACTGATATACTATACGCACATATGTTAAAATTATAAAACTTTACTGGATGGGCCTCAAATTTGAACATAACTGTATACTTAGCTCTGGGTCAGTGGCAGTCACTTGTGGTATAATTCCCATAAGTAAGTTCTGCACTAGGGACACTGTGCTCAGGTTGATTCCTGAGTACAGTGGAAATAGACCTACCTGCAGGAGATTCTGGGGGAGAGTAGAACTGTCCATCCGACCTTGGTCCAGGTGGTAAAAGTGCAGCACGTTCAGAAACGCTCTGTATCATTAAACGACCTAATAAATGGAAGAAAAACCACAATATTTTATCTTTTTTTACACTACAAAATCCAAAAATAAAACTATTATATAAGATTTGTATACAGATGAAGTCTATTGATACACAGGCTACAGCTCAGTGATCCTCTCCTCCTGCAGATTCTACAACTACAAGGTTTTGAGAACCATGCTCTGATTTCTGGATAGGTAGCATACAGTGCCTTGTGAAAGTATTCGGCCCCCTGGAACTTTTCAACCTTTTGCCACATTTTAGGCTTCAAACAAAAAGATATAACATTTTACATTTTTGGTGAAGAATCAACAAGTGGGTCACAATTGTCAAGTGGAATGAAATTTATTGGATCATTTAAAAATGTATTGGATCATTTAAAGATTTTTGTAATAATAAAACTGAAAAGTGGGGCGTGCAAAATTATTTGGCCCCCTTGCATTAAAGGGGTTTTCCGAGTTATATATATTGATGACCTATAACTTGACCTATTCTTCACCAAAAATGTAAAATGTTATATCTTTTTGTTTGAAGCCTGAAATGTGGCAAAAGGTTGAAAAGCTCCAGGGGGCCGAATACTTTCGCAAGGCACTGTATCTTGTAAAACACAACCTCTTCAAGCTTTTATCTATCACTGATAAACAACCTAAAACCAATATGAGCTTCAGGGTCTCATATACCACATTGCATACACATATATTTAAGAACAATTTTAGTGACATTACCATTGTAGTGTGCGAGTGGTTGCCTTTGTTATATGACTGCAGATGAAACAGCATCGTCCAGAAAGGACAACAAGACATGGTGTGTGAGCACAGTGTGGACTGCATGGCATTGGTGCCAGATTTAAAGGGGACGTATAGTACATATACCTGTCACACTATCATCTGCCATACAGCTTTATAAGAGGCCTTAAAAAACAAGGGGTTATTTATCAAACTGGTGTAAATTAGAACAGGTTTAGTTGCCCATAGCAACCAATCAGATTCCACCTTTTTATTTTCCAAAGGAGCTGTGAAAAATAAAAGGTAGAATCTGATTGGTTGCTATGGGCAACTAAGCCTGTTCTAATTTACACCAGTTTGATAAATATATGAACCTGGATACATACTGCATTTATTTTATTCGTAAGGAAAAGCTCTTCAGTTTCTTCTTTGCCGTTATGACATTGGCTAGGAATGCAGAATGTCAGATTTAGAAGTGTTTTAGCAACAAGCAGAAAGTGAATTCCTGGGAGTAATAAGCCAATACACAAGAGAAAGCTACAGTGCCTTGCCCAATAGTCAACACTGCTGAACAAAAGTTTATACCATTGTATTAAGCTTTAATACAATGTATCATGCACAAATAACTATATTTATATTGTTTTTTCTGTTTTCTATCTTACAATGTAATTTAAAAAATATACAAATAAGGAAAGACAGTGACATTTGCCACACACAGAAACACAAAGGGTGAATGGGGAGTGGGTGGCATCACAAATATGAAGGTCGACAGTTCCCATGATTTGCTCCTTCATAGGGTAATCTGTGGCAACTTTAGATGGGCAGATTTTCTGGAACGAGTGTTTGTAGGGCAAAACATTTGCCCGTAAAAATCCAGCTTTAGAAAGGAAGGTGTAATCGGCACATATTGGGAATGGTGTGATCTTGTATTAATTGCATCCAGCATTATCATTGAAATCCACCATCCAGCATCCAACCAATCATTGAAACATTGATAATGTTATCCCTGCTGACAAGTTAACTCTTCAGAACAGGTTCAGCCCATTGAGGGCTCAGTAGTCATTTAAAGTGGCAGGATTTCTTTTTTTTACTCTAAATTATGATATAAACTTAATCAGGCATCCTAAAAAGATGTTTAGACTTATAACCCATCTCTTCTCCTGTTGTCTGTTCAAGGAAATAATTTCATTCCTTGGGCAAAGCTATATGACAGAGGATGTATCTTTTGGCACCATTTTGGAGTACACACAACATAGTGTTTAGTCCTTTGTATAATTCACACTTTGTTCATATGAAGTGTGAAAATTGTTTTGTTACCAGGTGCAAAAATGTCTGAATATCTTTGGCAGTGTAGGAGCTTAGGGCTTCAAAAAAACACCAGAGGTCAAGTGTGTACCTACAATTTACCAAGTGGTGCTTAAATGCTATGTACAACCTTGGGGGCTATTTATTTTTATTATTTCATTAAACTTATTTTGAGCTGAAAAACATTTTTTCAATTGGTCTTTATTAACAATATGGAATCGTGCCTGTGGATTTTTTGTCTTTTCCATCATCTGAGGAGCAGACGACTTCTTATCTGTGCTCTGAGAGCTTATAAACACTCATTAAAGCTCAATCCTTATCTTACTGATAAGAATGTGGCTTAAATAAGTGTTAATGACCTCTTAGTAGTTTACAGATAAAGGTAGATGACAGAAAGTGAAAGTACCAGTCACACAGTTAGAAAAACAGTTCACCCTTTGTGACTGAACAGCTCAATATTTTTAATAAAGGCCAATTGAAAATATGATTTTTAACCAAAAATAAATTACTGTATTTTTCGCTTTATAAGACGCAGCTGATGATAAGACGCACCCCAGATATTAGTGTAGGAAAATAAGAAAAAAAATATTTTTCATCAGACCTCATATCAGACCCCCCCATATATTTTAGGACATCACATCAGACCCCTATATCAGCCCTCCATGTCAGAACCCCATCAGCCGTCCATGTCAGACCCCCATCAGACCTCAGATCAGCCCATCAGCCCCCATATCAGCCCACTGTGCCCCCATCAGACCTCAGATCAGCCCACTGTGCCCACATATCAGCCCACTGTGCCCCCATCAGACCTCAGATCAGCCCCCATATCACCCCACTGTGCCCCCATATCAGCCCACTGTGCCCCCATTAGACCTCAGATCAGCCCACTGTGCCCACATATCAGCCCACTGTGCCCCCATCAGACCTCAGATCAGCCCCCATATCACCCCACTGTGCCCCCATATCAGCCCACTGTGCCCCCATTAGACCTCAGATCAGCCCACTGTGCCCACATATCAGCCCACTGTGCCCCCATCAGACCTCAGATCAGCCCCCATATCACCCCACTGTGCCCCCATATCAGCCCACTGTGCCCCCATCAGACCTCAGATCAGCCCCATATCACCCCACTGTGCCCCCATGTACGCGGTCAGAACAGTGCAGAGCCGGCCCTGGAGAAGATGTTCTATATGTGCCAAAATTGCGGCTTAAAACATGTGACCTACAATAAGAATGGTAATTTCTTTTCAGGGGAATGTTTTGACATTAATTCAAGCGACCAGTCTTGTGATAACATCACTAATCAATAAAAATAATAAAAGATATCAATTCTTAACCACTCACGATTTTCTTCTTCAGCTTCTTGCGGTAAAACTTTAAAATCTAAGAACCAAGCTTCTATCCAGGCCAAGATAAAAGACATGATGGGAAGGACATAACCAAAAGCACCTTGCGAAAACAGCTAGGAAAATGCAAATAAGCAAACTTATCATTTTTATGTGATGAAAAAAACAACAAGAAACAATGTAATGTATATCGTAACTAGGAATGAATTGGATGTTCAGTAAGTGGTTAAAGAAAAAATTCAAGGACTATAAGGGGTTTTCACATTCTATACAGGCTTTCATGTGAATAACATGTAATACCAGATATCAACTATGGACCAGAGTGGTAATGTTTCTGGGGAAAACATACTTTTTTTTCTTATCTCATACAACTTTTCATCATTCTATAATAAAAAATATGTCAAAGTGTTTTTTCAATTCCACACTGATCTTAAGATCCTTTGAATTTTATTTTCAAAACTGAAAAGTTCTTCAAAGATACATTGACAGAAAAGAACCACAAGTTACATGAAGATTTGGATTGAATTTTACTGTGGGTTTGCCACACATTTCACTCCATGCATTACAAAGGGTGAACTCAATGAACACAATGAAAATAAATTGACGTGCTGGAGATTACGGATACGACCATGCTGGGTGGATTATTCGCAGTGTAAATTCCGCTACAGATTGCGCTGGAATTTCTGCTGTTGAATTGCCATAGATTTTGCATGCTGAAATACATGTGAAACAGGCAGTGGAGGGCGGTGAATCCACTGTACCAACTAACCGGTTTAACTTTGGGCTAGTTCTAAAGGCGTTATCCTGGAGGTCTCTTGGTTTTTACCCTCTAAAATCCAAACCTCTGGTCAATTTCTGCATGGGTGCCAAACAGATTCTTTTCCCCAATGTGTGGATGGAGATTTAGGAAAATGTTATCCACTTACTGCTACTGCAATATGCTGAAGATTATTCTTCCTGCTAAATCTCGACATTGGAATCATGTAAACAAACCGTAAGGCAAAATTTTTTTTTCGCAGTTTTGTTTTTTTTGGGTCAAAAATCTGGTGACCAGAAGTTACTTTAAAGTTTATAGTGAAATATACAGTATAACACATTATATACAATTGATTTCAGTTGTGTGGCACTTTGTAGCCATTTTTTTTCAAACTGTACTTTGCTCTGGGTATGGTATTTTTATGACTTTTTTGCACCCATTGGCTTTTCTATAGGACTTTAAAAAGACACCAGAATAAAGTATGTTTTAAACGTTCAGGGTTTTTTAAGCAGTTTTTGAAGCCAAAATCAATTATTGATCATAACAGGATAGAAAGTAAGGGCAGATACAACTTTTTTCAACCTAATTCTGGTTTCAGCTTCAAAAAGCTGAACATGTGGCAGTACGCATAGGTGCTCATGCAATCATATTTAAAGAGGTTGTCCAAGTTATGTAAAAAAAATTAAGCACTGTAAATCTTATGGTCTGAAATATATACATACGCTCAGTAATTTTTAGGCAAAACAATACAAAATTATATTTCCACATTTTCTTCTTGCCCTTTGTTGACATGCAGGTGCAGAGCTGTGGGGGCATGTAACAACAATCTCTGAGGTTTTCCTCATGAATATTTTTGGGTGTCAACAAAGACTGCCTTTCCCCTCCACCTGCTCTGCAAAGGGAGTAAATAAAAGTGCTGCCCTGTCTGCTGGCATCCTGCTGTACAGTACAATGACACTGCTGATAAACACAGGATCTTCCCCCTACCTGTTCTTGTGCAATGCTTTGCCAACACTTCTTCACAGCCAGCAGAAGTGTACACAGAGGAGAGAACTCCTCCAGTCTGTCAGATTTGTGTTTGCTGGGTGAGGAGGAAGATCATGTGCACCACATTTGTGTCTTCAGTGCCGGGTGAAGAGGAAACACTGCAGCTGTTCAGTACCTGAGGTAGAGCCTCCAGTCTGTGCTGTTTATAGTATAGGGGGTTAAACTGTGCTGAAGAATCCAGTGGGAGGGGAGACACAGGGCAGACAGCTCAGCCAGCAGATCAGGCAGTGCAGGGGGCGTGGCTTATCTCTCCAACCAGCACAGCCTACATAGTAACGTTCAGTGCACAGAGGCAGAATCTGCTCCTTCAGGCTAGCGCACAGAACATTATCAGAGCGGGGAAAGAAGCTGACATCACAGGTCGTGTGACCTTCAGCTAACTAGAACTTGGTCACTGTAGATGAAGTAAGTGAATTGAAAACCCCTTACAGGTGATTAGTTAGAAACATACAAAGAACAAAAAAAATACTTGGACGACCCCGTTAAGAGATCTAATTATCCAAATATAATATACTGTATGCTTACCTTAGATAAAATAACTTTCACGATCAGGAAGGCACAAGTTGTTGCTGTTGTCACCTTCAGAACAATAAGAATAAGTCACTTCAAATCATAATGTATGAGCTTGTTCATGACCTCATCCACATCAAACTAATGGAAACCTCTTAACGACCCTCTCACCCAGGTAGGACATTCAGTGACAACCAAAAATTTTCATTTCTAGCGTGCATTTTATTTACTACTGGATCTTAACACCCTCACACATGGACTGACAACCAGGTGAATGAAGATTCTTACAAACGTTCACCATGATCACTGACCTGTGTCAGCAGGCTTATCAATTGACAAACCCATGTGTGGTTGATCACATCTTTTGTGTGGAAATCAATATCATTTATTGGCAGCACACTGCCCCATGTAAACAAGGATGTGCTGCCGACAATGATGAACCTGCATTTGAACGAATAATCACATTAATGATCATTTGGTCACACACAGTCATGATGATTGCTCTGTGTTCTATGTATGGGGCTAAATAAGCGACAATCAAGTTGCTATACTCACAGTCAGTGCTCCTTACCAGCAGGAGATCTGCCCATGTAAAAGGGCCCCAACATATATACATTTCTGGAATCCACAGATATATATGCACAGAACCACAGAAAGGGGATTCTTCCTGTATATCAACATTTTTAAATGACCCAACATCTGAATCCGTGGAAGTAGAGGTCACCGTAGGCAATACTGCTGTAAAGTCTTGAGTAGGTCTCTCAGAAACAAATTTAAAATCCTCCATAGGACCTATAATATTTAGGAGAGTCCCCTCCATGTGCTCTACAGGCTGTTATACCATAAGTTCCACGTACCACACAAGGTGACCCAGTCGCTGGCTATTGACAACAAATCACAGACCTAATTTTAGCCATCTTACAGACTGCGGTTTATAAAGTTGCTAACCCTTAATGGGAGACTTACCCCCAGTCTAACCAAAGAAGACTTTAATTTGGCCCAATTCATGATTCAAGGGGCTTTGATTTATCTAGTAAATTATACTTTTTACTTATGCTATCTGCATACAGACCAGGGATAGTTCCAATAAGAAATTGTTGGCAGGACACCCCCCTCAGCTTATGTACTGCCGATAAACAAGGATCTTCGGTGCACGCGATCACATGAGAAATGAACGTTTGCTCATTTGTCAGGTGATAGGTGGTATGTTTACATACACTGGACAATTACCAGGAATGTTTGTCCCAGATAAATGGCCCCATCCTGAGCCCATGTAGAAGGGCCCTTCATCATAGTCTGGAGTTTTTAATATTTTCATTTTTCTTGGATGGGAGGTCCTAATATGTTAAAGGGACCATTACACAGTGTAAGGAGCTGTAGTGTTCCAGCTCTGTACAATGTACTGTACATCTTTACACTACTTCCCGAACCAGAGCTGTCCCAAAAAACAGCAGATTGGTGGGGTTGGCGGGGGTCAGACCATCACAGATCTCATACTAAAACTATGCACTGGATGGGTCATCAATATGTTAGTCCTGGAAAACACCTTTAGGTCTCATGCACGCGACCAAATGTATTTTGCGGTCTGCAAACCGCGGATCTGCAAAATACAGATATTGTCTGTGTGCCATCTGAATTTTTTTAATGCAACCATTGACTTGAATGGATCCAAGAATCAGATTTTGCAGACCAAAATAGGATATTTTCCATAAATTGCAAAACAGACATATGGATGCAGACAGCATACGAATTGTATGTATGCATTATATCATGATGCAGACAGCCCACAGATGATAACCATGTGCTGTCTGCATCCGTATGTCTGTTCCGCAAATGATAGAACATGTCCTATTCCGGTCCACAAACTGCGATCCATGAAACACAAAGACTATGCGGATGGCACGCAGACGATATCAGTATTTTGCAGACATACCTGTGTGCACTGTGTGTATTACATGTCCAGGAAAAACACTTTTATTCTGCTGGAAAACAGCTCCCAAGTGCCCGGCTGAAAGTGAAACTAAAAACAGCTCTCTCTCCCGACTCGATTTCTAACAGCTATATCTTCTGATATACTGGATATAATGCTGTGATTTTGGTAGCATTTAAAAGCTTGGGATGCCAGCTTTCAAAGAAGACCAGAACCTTCTTCTATCGTCTACCAATCCCAAGATATGAGCAGCTAAAACAGCCCTCCCCTCTTCAGTCTGGTTTGCTTTGGGCACTTGCAGCAGCAGAGCTGGGCACTTGGGAGCTGTTTTCCTGCAAAATAAAAGTGCTTTTACTGGACATGTAATACAGACACACAGTGCCTATTTGTATATCCATTGTCCCACACACATCAGTCAGGCCGTTGCCCCTAGTTACGGCCATGTAGTAGTGGTGGCCGACTTGCTCTTGTTCAAACCCGCTCTGAGGTAACTGCTGTATTGTGAACGCACATTGCATGAGCATGCAGAGACACATCTTAGGATACTTTCATATCTGCGTTTTGGACGCTACCAGTCCAAAACGCAATGGTCAGGATCCGTCCAAAACGCAGACTTTATAAACGGATCCTGCTCCATAGAGATGAATTGATCTTGGAACAGGATCCATTTCTCTGAGTTTTGGAAGCACAGACAAAAATGCTACAACCCTAAGATGTGTCTCCACATGTTCATGTAATGTGCGTTCACAATACAGCAGTTACCTCAGAGCGGGTTTGAAAAGGAGCAAGCTGACCACTACTACTACATGGCAATGGTGTTCGTAACTAAGGGCAACGGCCTGACTGATGTGTGTGGGACAATGGATATACAAATAGGCAAATCTTCTAAATGGTACATTTTATATAAATACATTCTATTAGTAATAATATTGGTATTGCTATATCTAACTATGCAAACTACATTTGTGAGATGGGAATACCCCTTTAAGTACACTTGTGTTTATCCTTAGCACCAACACAATATTATTCTCACAGCCAAATGACCTTGCTTTGTGACAATTCTTTAGCATTACCATATAGATTTGATAATAATGTTATAATTGCATTTCTACATCCACAGATACCTACCGCTACTGGCCACCAGTGGCGCAGTTTGCATATTGCATAAGCAATAATTAGAACATTGAATCGAAAGAATGATAACAACTGTGGAGGAAAAAAGAATTCCATTAAAAGCAGGTCATGGCATATATGATTACATGCTTAACCAATAAAAAGTAAAGGAACACGTTTCCTTATGTATTTCAGCATGCTATCCCAAACAGCGTCCTGAATATGTCTGCTTGAAAATGGGTACCACCCCATATACCTATGCATTTTGCCCCTTAGCTTCCTCCGAGGAGTGAAATGGGTAGGACTCTGAGTGGTCGCTGGTACCTTTATCTGTAACATGTCTCAGCCCGGTTGGTAAATATTGTAGTTTGGTATGTGGTCCCACCTAGGATTATCTATAGCATTTGTGTTGTAACATTGAACCTGGTTGCTTACTTATAAGTACAACCTCAATTCCCAAAAAGCTGGTGGGCTGTAGGCCGAGTTCACATCACCGTTTAGCTTTCCTTTCTTCTGCACCGTCAGAAGAATATAAGGAAAAAAAAAATAAATCCGCTATTTTATCAGCTGTGCTCAGTTAGCGCCAAAAATAACTGATCCATCTTTTTTTGAGCATTAGTTCTGATCACTTTGTGTCACTTCTGTCTGAGATCAGTTATTTTTGACGGGAGAAAAAGGCCTGCATGTAGGACCTTTTCTACCATCAAAAATAACTGATCTCTGATGGAAGTGACACAAACTGATCAGAACTGATGCTCAAAATAAAGGATCCATTTGTTTTTTGTTTTTTTTTATCTTTTTCTGATAGATCAGAAGAACGGAACGGTGATGTAAATTCATGTAAATAAAAACATTTGCAATAATTTGCAAATCTCATAGACTCATATTTAGGTCACAATAGCTCACAGAACACATATCATATGTTGAAAGTGAGCCATTTTATCATCTCATGAAAAAAAAATTGTATTAGTGCCAATGACGTGGACAGCTTACATACCCGGAGAGGAACTATCAATGCTGAACAGCAGACAGAGGTTTTAGAACGACATATGCTCCCATCCCGCATCGTCTCTTTCAGGGAAGGTCTTGCATAGTTCAGCATGACAAAGCTAAACCATATACTGCATCCATCACAAAAACATGGCTTCACAGAAGAAGAGTCCGGGTGCTGAACTTTCACCAACAGAAAACATTTAGCGCATCATGAAATGGAAAACTTGGCAATGAAGACTCAGGACTGTAGAGAAGCTAGAATACTACATCAGACAAGAATGGGACAACAATCCTCTCCCGAAACTCCAGCAATTGGTCTCCTCACTTCCTCACGTTTAGGCCCCTTTCACACAACCGTATGCCCTCCAAGAAATACAGTCCATATGTCCCGGAGCGGCATCGACCGTGGGCACGGGAGCACACAGCATCATAGATTACAATGATGCTGTGCACGCCGGGCCGCCCGCAGGACTATTGTACCGCACTGATATGATTTTATGAGTGTGGGACAATAGCCCCACTCATGGACCGTATGTCTCGGAGGGCATACGGTCGTGTAAAAGGGGCCTTACAGACTGTTATAAAAGAAAAGGGGCTGCTACACAATGATAGACATATCCTGTCCCATATTTTTTGAGATGCGTTGCTGCCATTAGGTTCTAAATGAGTTTTTTTTTTCATGAAATGGTAAAATCTCTCACTTTCAACATCTGATATGTGTTCCATATCCGATAAAATATGGGTCTATGAGACTTACAAATCATTGCATTCTATTCAAAACAGAGAACCAGAAGCCCTTTCCAGCAGGGCTGCCGATACGTACCACCTTCACACGTGTAAAGCCCTGTTTGGAATAAATCTTAGTGCATATACCTACTTATGTACACTGTAGATGTACAGTAGGTAGATGTTATACTTATGGGACATACTAAACGTGTTTACAACCTCAAAACCTGCCCTATCAGGTAACATTTTTGCATAAATATGGCATGAAATAATAAAAGCAGGATGATTTACTTATTATCCAACTGTACCGCTCCTGCTTCGACATACATAACGGCATTGCTGTAGCCAGGTGAACAAAACCCAGCAAGGAGAAACAGATGCAGCGGGGTTGGATATAATAGATATCTTCTGCTGCTTTTATTATTACTCGGTTCTCCCCATCTGCCACTGCTTATCTGGCTGCAGCGAAGACGTCACATTGATACATGTGACTGCTGCAGCCAATCACTGGCCTGAACCTGTCAGCTGTACTACAAAGCCCAGCCTCCCCTACCTCTGGATGATGATTGACAGGTTTCTTTCCCATGTACAAAAGGAAAGAAAACTGTCATTTACCATCCAAAGACAGGGGAGAGCAGGGACAGCGAGCAGCATCAGCATCATCTTCCTCACAATGCTGGCACGTGCTGTGGGCTTCAGTAGGTCAGTACTCTAATAGTATTGACTGCCATCACTGCAGTGACACATCAATGAAATCAGTGGGTACCTTGATAAAGTGACTGGAATAAAGAGTTGATCCAGACACATATGACCTTATAACGACATACAGTACCTCTGTCGCAATTTTATACTGCCTTAAAGGGGTTCTCCGGGAATTAAGAAAATGAAAATACATAAATATTACTTTATTATAAATATATTCCCAAATATCTTTAATTAGTTATGATTGCTTGTTTTGTCTAGGGAGCAATCAGGGGAAATAAAATGGCCGCCATCCTATTAGTACACACAGAACCTGTCCTAATCACACAGGAGGACAAGTTACTTCACAATCCTGAGCTAAAGAGCTGCCTCATCCTCCTCTCTGCTTGTCAGGGATTATGATCCTGAATACTGAAGATAAGAACTTTAGCTGAATCTCAGGGGAATTTAGTTCATGAGGAGACATGAAGTACAGAGAGGACGGACAGGATAGACTGTAGTAATGAAGAGCTCATTAGCCACATCCTAACCCCCCTCCCATGTCTCCTTGATCTTCTCAATTCCCACAGAGATTCAACTGTATTCAGGATCATACAAGCAGAGCAGAGAGGAGGATGAGGCAGCTCTTTACCTCAGTGTTCTGAAGTAACTTGTCCTCCTGTGTGATTAGGACAGGTTTTGCGTGTACTGGTAGGACGGCGGCCATTTTATTTCTTCAAATGATTGCTCCCCAGAGAAAACGAGCCATTATAATTAATGAAAGGTATTTGGGAATATATTTATAATAAAGTAATATTTAAGTATTTACATTTTCTTAATTCCTGGAGAACCCCTTTAAGGAAGCATTTTAGCAAATTTGAAAGCAGACCAATTGATCTCTGTGGGGCTGCAAAAAATGTGGAAAGAACCCGGATATTATCTGTGTGATGTCCACATCCGTTCCACAAATTATAAAAGATGTCCTATTCTTGTCCATTTGGCAGACAACAATAGACAGTTCTAGTATAGGGCCCGCGGAAAGTGCGGCATGCACACGGCTGATATCCGTGTTTTCAAGATCAGCGGTTTGCAGACTGCAAAACGGATATGGTCGTGTGAATACTCCCTTAGTACCAGATACTCCATATATTCTGCCTTCAAGTTTACAGTCACCATACCACAGCTGCACAGATATATACAGAGCAAGTCTGACTTCACTAAAAAATACTTACAAAGATGTCAAAAAACGAATAGTAGTAGTCATAGTGTAAAACCTCTTTCTGCAAGGCCTCTAGAATATTAACATTTGCCTAAATGGAGAAAAGAAATACTTCACTATACATTTTATTCACAAGACCCACCAGTGAATTTCAGTATGCAGGCACTTGAATGACCCACAGAGTTAAAAAATATGTGGAAATGTCAGTGCATTATATGGGTTTTAGAATGGGGGCCACATACAGTAACAGCTGCATCGGCATATTGCTTCTGCAATTTCTGTGTTCACCAAATTCCTGACTGTAGCATATGGTCTCATCCCATTCCTTTCAAAGGAGAGCCTATGCAACTTCTCTGTCACCCGCCTTACCAATACTTCCAAGGATGAAAAAAAGAAAATAGACCAAGCTCCATCATAAGTACTTGGTTGTAAAAATGGACTGCAATAGCAATGCCTTTTGGCAAGTGCCCCAAAGAAACATTGGCTCTTACTGCTTTTCCCGGGTTCCCCATTGATCTTTACTTTCTGGTCCCTCCACCCGGGAAGCAGACACTGGAAGTCGACCAGGGAGACATTGCTGCGGCAGCAACAGGGGATCGGTAAGGTGAGCACAACACCCTATACTAATCAATTTTATTAAAAACTATTTTTTATTATTCAATCTGTGAGCTAATTTTTTGTAGGATGAGTTGGCGTTTTCATTGGAACTATTTTGGGATATATAGAATTTATTGATGACCTTTTATTAGTTTTTTCATGGAGGAGTGAACAAAAAACAGCTATACCAATACCACCAGTGTGTTACATGCTCAGTGTGCAGTATAAATAGACCGCACTATATCCTATATGATAGCTTTTCACAAGGTCACCAATGAGGTCTCAAGGGTTCAATTTAAAGGGCTCAATGGCCAAGATTAGGGTTCTCTCTCATACTGGCTGTTCCAACAAGATGTCGGCTTGCACTCTACAGCAATATTAAAGGGGTTTCCAAGAGAATGACCAATGTAGGAAAACTGTACGCAAATGGTTATAGTGGGTTAAAAACATGCACGATACTCACCTTAATGGTCCCCGACCAGTTCTGACGTTTACTGGGTCCCCACTGGTCACTACTTCCGCTCGATCACTGGGTGCAGCGGTGATCATTCCATTTGTGCAAAGAGACCACCAGGAATTAGAGACCAGTGAGGACCCTGTAAGCATCAGGGATCAGTGAGTATGGTGTCTTTTATACTTTTAACCCACCTTGAGCCCTCTGCATACTATTTCTCCCTGCTGGACAACACCATTAAGTAAGCGTATCACACTCAAAAATGAAGCAGAGATTGCCCTTTGGAATGGAACTGCTGTGTAAGTGCACTTGGCTCTAAAATTTATTTTAATGACATGTGACCCCCAAATGTGTGGGTGCTTCTTAGTAAAAATAAAAGCAAAAAAAATTGCAAAAATACTCAACTTTTTCTGTTAACATTAAAGGTATAATTCAAATAATTGCTCTACTAATCTGAAGAAATAGAAAAAAAAAGCAACTCACATTTAGCTCTATGATCCACAATAAAGTGACAAACAGGAAATCAAAGGTGACGAAGAGGCAGAACGTTCTTCTGACATCAGAAATGCTTTTTTTCCCTGAGCCCTCGTAGGATTCAAGTCTTGCCACCAACTCAGCACTATTAATCGAATGGACGTCCAGCAGTGAACCATGGGAATCCACGACACTGCTCCGTGTATAGTCGCTGTCAACTTGCTGCTGGTTCATCGTGACTGAGCCGAGGATGCCTTCTCTTCTCTATCATCACCTAAAAGTACCTGAATCTGTGGAAATTAATACATTGTAACATTGTAAAATTATTAACGTATTGCTTAATGTTAAGGTGAAGAATAATCTATGTTGAAAGACGTTTTCTGAGACTTTATAACTGATGCCCTATCCCCTGGACCCCGTTGATCAGATGTTTGAGAAGGCAGCGGTGCTCTCAGCTTTCTCTAGGCGAGTGACGAAAGTCACAAAACATTCATCAGTCACATGGCCTAGGCGCAGCTCAACCCAATAGAAGTGAATGGGGCTGAGCGTGATACCAAGCACAGTCACTATACAATGGACGGCACTGAGCTTGATGACCTGCAAGAAGGCCGCAGTGCTCTCAGGACCACCTATGTTGTCTCAAACAGCTGATCGGCAGGGGTCTCGGGTGTCAGATCTCCACCGATCAGTTATAAAGTCTTAGAAATCCCTTTTAACAGCCCTTTTACGCTGTGCTGACCCACACTTGTGCTGCTGAAGCCAGTCCCTGGAGACAGCAGTGTCATGTCTCCCAAGCGGCACATGAGCCAGAACAAAGAGCCACTTTGATCAGCCCAGTCCACCCATGCATTTCCCGAATGGCTGTATATGTGAATGGCCATGTGTAATACTGCATTTCCCATGTAGCAGCTAGAACCAGAGTAAGTAAACAACCTCTGGCAACTATCCTCAGAAAATGCAGGTATTTGCTGGGGTCTCAGAAGAAGGACTCGGAGGCTGCAGCAGGTCTCGTATCAAAGTGGTTGCCTGTGATGAGACAGCCCTTTCAAAGTTGAATTTTTTGCACGTGACCCTATTCACCTTCATTATTCGCAATTCTGTCTGGCTACACAGCAGTCTTTGGTCACATGCTCATGGGCGCTCTCACCATCTGTTGTGACGCAGCAGTCCTACATACTTGGCGGTACAGTCCCAGGTGCACACCCAGGGAGTAGAGTGCATTGATCCAACTAATTTGATTGGACTTGTGCACGATACTCTCCAGCCGTGGTATGGTTACACAGATAAAGAAAAAGTATCCATTGAGTTTAATGAAGGGATGGGAGGGGATGTGGATGAAGGAAAGGGGAATGGGTAACCAGATTTCTAGACTGGTTTTAATCAAATACCAGACCTCCAGAGTGGATGGCAGCATATATAGTCTAAAAAAAAAAAGGACATTAAAATCCGCTGTCATCTTCTGTCTTAAATATTTCTCCTCCTGGGAAAGCTGGGTGATAACTGAATATGGTAGTGACTTCGGGTTTCTTAAACTCGTGAACAGTAATTAGAACTAGTAGTAGAGTCATTTAGTAGCATGGGACAGATCTCTACATAACTGGGCAGATTAGTATTTCACCAACCCCCAGCAGGGGACATCTCCTGCAAGAACTGAAAAGGGCAAAGGCTAAAAAGAACGTTCATCTAATTCATGCCAATGACAACATTTACCAAAGATTTATGGTATAAGGATCATGATATTTTCTGCCATCACGCTCAGTTAGAATCCGCGCCCATCACTAAGCATGTATATCAAATACATGGGTTGTGGAATACAGCAGTGGTGCCGACCAGATTGCCTTTCAATGTTAATTTAACTATACTTCCTCTGCAGTACTGTGTTCTGGTTTGCCAATGTCTGAAGTGCCACTGTATCACAGGTTTAACAGGAATGTGCCACTGAAAATATTTTCTGCCAGTTAAAAACCAGGTAGCAGCAACTATATACTATAACCTGATTTTATTTTCTGATTACAGATTTTTTTTATTCTAATTCCTGGACATGATTATGGGGGCGACCATCTTGCCTGAGCTGTTCTTAACAGCATTTAGAGGTATGCTTTACAGCAACTACCAGGTGCCACAGACACAATGGACAGGAGGGGACCTCATTGACTTGTATAGAAGAGTTTTCTAGGCATGCTCAGTGAGCTGTGCAGAGGTTAGGAGGGAGTAGATAAGCTGTGATATCACCTATTGTGAATGGTGGATCCTGTGTTATCTATATATGAGTGATATCTGTCATTGCAATACTACCTGTAATGAGAAGCAGATAACTGCAGTAAAGTCATCTGCACAGACTAAGAACAGGGCCTATTATTAGGCTTAGTGTGAAAAATGCAGGATTTTTTTTTTTTTTAAATACTGACCTGCAAAATTAAACATTTTTTAAATAACTTTTGGCGGTTAGTTTTAAAATGAAAACATGATTTAAAGGGGTATTCACATCTTAGACAATGGGGGCATATCGCTAGAATATGCCCCCATTGTCTTATAGGTGCGGGTCCCACCGCTGGGACCCGCACCTATATCCAGAACGGAGCGGGGAGCGCCACCACCAGGCGCAGCTCCCCGCGCCGCTCATAGAAATGAATGGGAGCCAGGCCGTGCATGCGCGGTGCGCTCCCATTCATTTCTATGGAGCCGACGGAAGTAGCCGAGCCAGCGCTCGGCTATTTTCGGCGGCCCCATAGAAATGAATGGAGGGCGGCTGCGCATGCGCAGTGCGCCCTCATTCACTTCGGGGGCTCCGTTCTGGAAATAGGTGCGGGTCCCAGCGGTGGGACCCGCACCTATAAGACAATGGGGGCATATCCTAGCGATATGCCCCCATTGTCTAAGGCGTTTACCTCGCACCTAGTAAGCTCCGTTTGCCCCACGCCTACTTCACTTGATTGACAGGCCAGGCAGCTTGTTGGATCCTCTGCCGGCCCTGTGCTCCATTCAAATCCGCGCCTGCGCCGTGCGGAATAAAGCGGCGCAGGCGCAGGAGCGGCGCTGGCCGCCGGGCTCCCGGCTACCTCACTGCGCCTGCGCCGATGACGTGTGACGTCATCGGCGCAGGCGCAGTGAGGTAGCCGGGGAGCCCGGCGGCCAGCGCCGCTTCACTGCGCTGCGCCGCTTTTATTCGCACGGCCGCAGGCGCGGGATTTGAATGGAGCACAGGGCCGGCAGAGGATCCAACAAGCTGCCTGGCCCTGTCAATCAAGTGAAGGTAGGCGTGGGCAAACGGAGCTTACTAGGTGCGAGGTAAACGCCCCTTGCACCTAGTAAGCTTCATTTGCATACACAAAGATGATTTATTTAAAAAACGGGGGCACCAGTAAAAAAATTATCACCAGTTTGGGCATCAGGTGACATTTGCACATTGCAAATGTCATCCTGTTTTATATGCCCAAAACTGGTGACAGAAACCCTTTAAACAATAAGTCATTTATCTGGTGACACATTCCCCTTAGCGCTCATGCACATGACCACATGTATTTTTTGTGGTCTGCAAAAAACAGATCGGCAAAAAATATGGATGACATCCGTGTGCATTCCGTTTTTATGGAACGGAACAGCCGGCCCCTAACAGAACAGTACTATCCTTGTCCGTAATGCGGATAATAATAGGACATGTTCTATTTTTTTGCGGAAAGTAAATATGGACATACGGAAACGGAATGCAGAGTACCTTCCGTTTTTTTTTTGGAGAACCTATTGAAATTAATTGCCCCGCATACGGTCTGCCAAAAAAAACGGAACAGTCACTGAAAGAAAATACCTTCGTGTGCATGAGCCCTTAAAGTGAACTAATATGAAATTATGAAGGAAGATCCATTAACCAGAAAACAGCGCCTCTACAAAAACCAGCTGTCTGAGGGCACCTGTCACTCTGAATCTCCATTTATATCAATGGGCACCTTGTACTGGAAATAAATAACCCAGATATGGACTTGGTTTTTTGGTCAAATCGTGAACAGCATAGATATGATTGTTTCTTGTTTTATAACAATTGAGCACATGTGGGGTTAGACCTTGAACGTGCAATACTAGATACATGAATGAGGCAATTTTACCCTTATAAATGACCATTTTACATACTCATCTCAGCAACACACAAGCCTCAGTACCAATAGCTAAATATAATAAATTATAGGGGCCAAAACTATTAGCAACCGTAAAACATATTTTCAGTCAACCACACCAAATGCTTTGAAAAACAGCCCACTACTGGGGTGTTCCTCTGTTGAAAAATCCATTTTACATAAGATACATGAGAATTGAAATTCTGTCAAGAGAAATCCGAGACATATTTTATGGGGCTTTATGCCTTGAAAAGCGTTGTAACTGAAGACTAATACATTTACATTTCTAAACACTCCCAGATTTCATCTGCTGATACTTCCAGTAAAGGGTAGCCCCGGTTCTGAATTCTTCCAGTTATGTGAAAAATACAATAATGTGCCCAGGCATCAGTACTTACGCTGCATATCTGTACGAACAATTCTTCACACTTCTCCATAGACAAAAGAAAAAAAAGTTCTCAAAGGTCACGTTATCGGCCAGATTCCAGAAAACGTCAGTTTCCTCATGTGACAGTATTGTAAACGAAGGCTGCTCTGCTGAACTCTGTCCGAAGATAAGGAGGAATTAGTATTTTCATACATTTTACAACTTCTTCTGTCATGTGGGATGCATATAACCTTTTATAACTGCGCCAGACTGTATTTTGCAGTCGGCTAATTGCAGAACCGAAAAAACACAGATGCTGGCCGAGAGCCTGCCACCTTTTTTTTTTCCTGCAGAAAGTCATATCCTTGTCCACAAAAAGGACAATAGGACATATTCTAGCTTTTTTGTGGCACCGTGGAACAGACACAAGGATGTGGACAGCACACAGTGTGCAGTCCACATCTTTTGGAGCCCCATTAAGATGAACGGGTCATCTGATCCACAAGTAATGCAGACTGGAGGTGGACTAAAACTATGGCTGTGTATATGAGCCCTAACAAGGTATTTATATCACAGTTCAACCACACCTATAAGCAGTAAATGGAAGGCGAGGGAAACCTTCTGCCAGTTATACTACTGGAAACACAAGTTTCACACAAGTGAAATGACACGACAGAGAATTTAGGACAAGAGAACCATTTCTTAGGCCTCTTTCACACAAGCGTGACGGATTAGGTCCGGATGCGTTTAGAGTGTGTTCAGGAAAACTCGCACCATTTTGCAAGCAAGTTCAGTCAGTTTTGTCTGCGATTGCGTTCAGTTTTTTCCGCGCGGGTGCAATGCGTTTTGATGCGTTTTTCACGCGCGTGATAAAAAACTGAAGGTTTACAAACAACACTGAGGTAAAGAGCTGCTTCATCCTCCTCTGCTACTTGTCAGGGATTATGATCCTGAATACAGTTTGATATGCTCTTCAGCTGAATCTCTGTAGGAATGGAGATCATGAGGAGACATGATGTACAGAGAGGAGGTGGAGATGTGAATAATGATAAGCAGCTCTTGTATGCAGTCTCTGTAACCACAGTCTGTCCTGTCCATCCTCTCTGTACTTCATGTCTCCTAATGAGATTCTTTCCTTTAGAGGTTCAGCTGAAGATCTTATCATCTGTATTCAGGATCACAATCCCTGGCAAGCAGAGTAGAGAGGAGGATGAGGCTCCTTAGCTTGGTGTTGTGAGTAATTTGTCCTCCTGTGTGATTAGGACAGGTTTTGTGTGTACTAATAGGACAGCGGCCATTTTATTTCTCCTGATGATTGCTCCTTAGACAAAACGAGCCATTATAACTAATGAAAGGTATTTCGGAATATATTTATAATAAAGTAATATTTAAGTATTTTCATTTTCTTAATTCCAGGAGAACCCCTTTAAGCATTATACAATAAATGACAATCATCAAACATTGAGGAAGTTCTGAAAGATACGATTAGAAGTGCAAAGCAGAACATTGTTGTCAGCCAGATTTTCTAATTCCCTTAAAAGGAATGTCAGCAGGAAACTCAGTGATAAACCAGGCACTATGCCATGTAGGGCTAGCTCATATGAATGTAATGATACCTTTCACTTAGGGATCCATTGCTTCATTCGGGAGGCCTAGTACTTTTAATACAGATGCAAATGAACAGTTAAGTGCCCTGACGGCAGCCCCAAGCCTTGCCAAGCTCCTACTGATTCCTCTTCCAGCCTCTCCCTCCAGGCCAAGCTGAGATGACCATGCAGAAACCTGGTCCTGTCAATCAAGTAAAGGGAGTAGCTGGCAGAGGAAGCAGGAGTAGCAAAGGTGCACAGAGTGCCCTCAGTGCACTAAACTCCTTCCAGACTCTGATGTACATGTACAGCGCAAGTCTGGCATTCAGGGGCAGATTGGAAACTTAAACTAGCCCTGGAAAAAAACAAAAAGTGGCCCCAATGTTGTAGGTGGTGCTCAGAATACCATCCATCAGAACCAAATACCCCAGTGCGACACAAAATACCTCTCCAGGAACTGTCATTCTGTGGTGGCCATTAAGCGGTGCTACATTCTGTCGACCTCCAATTGTCTCTAATATGGATATGGAGCAGGGCGCTTGGGAGGTGAGATGTGGGCCTCAACACCAGACCAGCCCTACCTTCATCATGCTGCCATGACTTTCTCTAATAATGACCCCCTATTGTTCCCCCAGTAGTATGTACCCAGCCAGCAGGCATCGGCCCACCGAGAAAATTCCCTGTAGTGTCTATGACCAATCCTGCCGGCATTTGAACATGGCACAGAAGCTGAGCAGGCGCTATAACTGCTGGGTTTCTGCTGTGTTAAACAGCAGACACCTGGAGATAATGTCTGTGATTAGTGATAACTCAGATGAATTTACACATTGGTAAACTGAAGTTGAGGTAGCTCCATCACATGCCGGATTATGGCAGCCATGTTCCTTAGAAGCATTGCCTCTTGGAAGAACAGTATCTCTCTGAGGCAAATGTTATGTGTGCGGGTGAAAATAATTATAATTTTTGGCAAACTGAGTTTGAAGTACATCCATCACATCCTTTGTTCAGGAGCTATTGTCCCTTAGAAGCAATGGACACAGTGGCAGATGAAATATGTATGGGTCCATTACACATAGTGTTAGGTATTCCTCATATGCTGTACAGGGCAAGCGGCAAAGTTTCTACCCTTATTCATCTGATTTCAATGACAGTACCACGTTTAAAGTGTATGTCTGCTGGATCTCGGTTAGACAGTATGGTCCTGTGATATTCTGTCCATCTTTTTAACAGAATATGCAAGATTCTGCAGATGTGAACAAAGGCAAGAAGCGCCTGTCCCTAAACACTCAGCTATGTTATCTCAAATGGAATATAAGAATTTACTAAAAAAAAAATATATATAAATATATATATGTCAGTACAGCAGACAGGTCCTCTCCAGTACAGAAATATAACTAAATGCATGCCTTCCATTAGATGCAGATACAGCAGGAACGAGTGGGATGGCTGCCAGCTGAACACATTCTTTGTTTCACTTCTGTGGAAATTTCTGCAATGCAATAATGGCAAAGAAAATCTAAGACACCGAATTACTGCAAAGACAACGGGTACAGTATGAAGAAGCAACCATAAAGCAATACTAAACAGGGGTCGCACTAAACTTCAAGAAGTAGCCAAGAAAGATTTCATTTACATTAATGTAATTTAATAGTAAATAGGCCAAACAACATTTAGTGTGACCCGAGTACATGTATATATACTAGAACCATTCTGCTGTCATTGTTGCTGCAGATCACAGTCTGTCTGCAGTGTTTATAGCGGATATTACATACTGTATTTTTCACCCTATAAGATGCACTTTTTCCCCCCCAAAGTGGAAGCACTTATTAGTAGTGATGATCGAGCACCCTGATGCTCGGGTGCTCTGGCCGAACACTAGGTGGTGCTCGAGTGCTCGGCCGAGCACCAAAGTATAATGGAAGTCAATGGGAAAAGACCAGGCACCCCCTGCTCTGCAGAGGGGAGGGTGTCTGGTCCATAGGGAAACCTCAGAAAATGGTGGAAACACCACAGAAATGGTTAGGGAACAGCATGGGGAGGATGCATCTTGGACACCGAAGTCGCTGCTATTAAAGATGATGGCCAACTATTACGCCATTTTTACGGAATGACAAAAATACCCCCCAAAAACCCAAGATAACATCGATTTTACAGGAAATATTGTTAGGAAACATATATTTACTTGTACGTTAAGCGCAAGTTCTGCCAAAAATTACACGGATGAGGCACTCCTATACAACCGGTATGTCATATAATGGAGGGCCTCATTCGCATTGTGGTATAATTGTGGGACTTAGACACTCATAAAGCCTATGCACTAAGGGAAAGGGCTGACATTAGAGATGAGCGAACGTGCTTGTAACGAGCACTGTAGGGCTCGGCTCCGCTGCCCTCGCATGGGTGCAGGCATCCGAATCCGTCGGGTGAGGAGGACGGATCCGGATGCCTGCGCCCATGCGAGCGCAGGGGAGCCGAGCGCTACAGTGCTCGTTACGAGCACGTTCGCTCATCTCTAGCTGATATCCCAATTTAAGGGTGACATGCCGCTTAGCTGAACGTCTGAAACAATATGTGTGACATGTAGCAGAGCTGAGCGTGTAACACATTATGGTTGAGGGCCTGCTGGTTAGCTGACAGGAAAAAATATTATGGTGCAGGCCCAGCTGGTGAGCTGCCCGGCTAAAAAAAATATGGTGCAGGGCCAGCTGGTGAGCTGACCGGCTAAAAAATTACGGTGCAGGCCCAGCTGGTGAGCTGACCAGCTAAAAAATTAGGGTGCAGGCCCAGCTGGTGGACTTCGAGGGCAGCCTAATAAGCAGTTTCATATGATGGAGGAAGAGGACGAGAAGAGGAAGGGGTAAATGATAATACAGTGTATTCAATACACCCTAAAAGCCAGATTTAAGGTTCCTTCGTGTTAAGCCGCTTTCCTCTGGTGGAGTAGAGAAGTCAGGGGCAATCCAGGCCTTGTTCATTTTGATAAGCGTCAACCTGTCAGCATTTTCAGTTGACAGGCGGATGCGCTTATCAGTTATTATGCCCCCAGCGTCACTAAATACCCGCTCAGACAAAACGCTGGTGGCAGGGCAGGCCAGCACCTCCAAGGCGTAGAGCGCCAGTTCGAGCCACGTGTCCAGCTTAGACACCCACTAATTATACGGCACAGAGGAATCGCTGAGGACCTTGACATGGTCAGCATGGTACTCCTTCACCATCTTCCAAAACTTTTCCCTCCTTGTCACACTAGGCCGCTCATCAGGGTGAGGGTGCTGGCGGGTGTCATAAAACTTTCCAAGGCCTTGGAGAGTGTGCCTTTTTTGGAACTGCTGTGTGTTCCCCTCCTCAGGTGGCCAAGGAACTACGTACTCTGCCGCCAGCATTGTCAGATGGAAATTTGTGGAGAAATTTTTTGACAAGGGCCTTCTGGTATTGCAACATTTTACTTGTCCTCTCCACCACAGGAATGAGAGATGGGAAGTTCTCTTTGTAGCGGGGGTCGAGAAGGGTGAACAACCAGTAATCGGTGTTGCCTAATATGCGTATAACGCGAGGGTCACGGGAAAAGCAGCATAGCATGAAGTCAGCCATGTGTGCCAGAGTCCCAACAGACAAGGCTTCGCTCTCCCCACCAGGAGCATGACTCTCAATATCCTCTTCATCCTCCTCTTCAGCCCATCCACGCCAAAGAGATGGTGTAAACTTGGTATGGCTTCCCTGTGTAGCAGTGGCAACCGTCTCCTGCTCCTCCTCCTCCAATTGGCGCTGAAAAGACAAATCGAGGGTGGTCTGGCTATCACCCTGTGTAGGGTCTTCCCCCATTTCCACCGGCAGAGCACCGGCCTTTATTGCGAGCAGCGAGGTTTTTAGTGGACACAGAAGTGGGATGGTTACGCTGATAATTGCTTTATCACCGCTCACCATCTGTGTAGAGGTCAGACATCAATGCCCTCAATGTCGCTTGTGAAGAGCGGAAGCTGACTAGAAAGGCGCCGACTGTGTTGCAGCTGGTATTCTACTACTGCTCTCTGCTGCTCACAAAGCCTGCTCAACATGTGGAAGGTGGAATTCCAGCACGTGCTCAGGTCGCACAGCAGTTAGTGAGCTGGCAACCGCAAGCGCTGCTGCAGCGTTGCCAGGCCGGCTGAAGCTGTCAGTGACGTGCGGACATGAGCACACAGGCGATGCACCTTCACCAGTAGCTGAGGCAAATTGGGGTAGGTTTTCAGAAACCACTGAACCACTAAGTTGAATACATGGGCCAGGCATGGTATGTATGGGAGGTTGGCCAGCTCCAAAGCCGCTACCAAGTTGAGGCCGTTATCGGATACAACCATGCCTGGCTATAGGTTGACTGGCGAGAGCCACAGCTCAGCCTGTTCCCTTATGCCATGCCATAGCTCTGCAGCGGTGTGCTGTTTGTCACCCAGGCAAATAAGCTTCAGCATGGCCTGTTGCCGCTTACCGACTGCTGTGCTACACTGCTTCCAGCTACTGACAGAAGTCTGAGTGGTGCTGCAAGATGGCAATTCTGTACGGGAAGAAGTGGAGGAGGAGGCGGAGGAAGAGAAGGAGGGGTTGCAGCTGCTACTGTAGGTGGCAGCGGAAATCCGGATGGAAGTAGGGCCCTCAATCCTTGGCGTGGGTAGCACCTGTGCCATCCCAGGGTACGACTCGCCCCCAGCCTCCACAACGTTCACCCAGTGTGCAGTCAGGAAAATGTAGCGTCCCTGGCCACAAGCACTTGTCCATGTGTCAGTTGTTAAGTGGATCTTGCCAGTAACTGCGCTGGTCAGGGCACAGGTTATGTGGTTATGTTCTGGACACATGCTGGTGTAAGGCAGGGACGGCACACCAGGAAAAATAGTGGCGGCTGGGGACTGCGTAACGAGGGACAGCCGCCGGCATCAGGCTGCGAAAGGCCTCGGTGTCCACCAGCCTAAACGGCAACATTTCCAGGGCCAGCAACTTGGAAAGTTGCGCGCTTAGAGCTATGGCCTGTGGGTGGGTGGCAGGGTATTTGCGCTTGCGTTCAAATGCCTGGGGTAAGGACATTTGAACGCTGCACTGGGACATTGAAGTGGACATGCTGGCTGATGGTTCCTGCGAAGGTCCAGCTGCAGGGAGGAAGGCATCTGGGCCTGCGTCTTGGACAGCATGTAACAGAGGGGAAGAGGAGGCAGTGGTGTGACCTGCAGACACAGATCGTGGACCCAGGTGTTTGGCCCACCTTTTAGGGTGCTTTGCTGACATGTGGCGGATCATGCTGGTGGTGGTCAGGTTGCTGGCGTTTACGCCCCTGCTCATCTCGGTACGGCACAGGTTACAAATTACAAACCGTCTATCGTCAGCAACCTCAAAAAAACGCCAGACTGCGGAACACCTAACCCTTGGCAAGGGAGCTTGCAGCAAGGGGCTGCTCCGGGGAACAGTTGCGGGCCCGGTTGGCATGGTCTGTCTTCTCCCTTTTGCCACCCCGCTGCCTCTTCCAGCCTGTTGCGCTGCTGTGGATCCCTCCCCCTCTGTAATGCTGTCCTCGCTCAGCTTGCCACCTTCCCAGGTTGGGTCAGCTATTTCATCGTCCACCACCTCCTCTTCCACATCCTCACTCTGGTCCTCCTCCTGACATGGTGAACTAACAAGAACCTGACTTAACTGCGTCTCATCCTCATCCACAACCTCTTGAGACACTAATTGCCCTTGAGTTATTGGCAACTGTGTCTCATCATCATCATGCACCTCGTGAGACGCTACCATCTTCAGACTGTGTTTGCTCAATAGGTTGGGAATCAGGGCACAATATCTTCTCATGTGCCACTTCAAGCGGCCTTGGCAAAAGGCCCGAGCCAAGGAACGGTGATGAAAAAAGCTCCTCGGAATATCCGAATGTGGGATTAGTTCTTTGCCCAGACTCTGCATGGTGGGAGGAAGGAGGATCAGGGTGAGGATGCAGTTGCCCAGATTCTTGGCTACTGAGACTGGACTTTGTGGAAGAGGGGGTGGTGCTGAACCGACTGGAAGCATTATCAGCTAAAATCCAACCGACTACCTGCTCGCACTGGTGTGGTGACAAGAGTTGTGCCTCGCGCCGCCCTGCAAACTGTGACATGAAGCTAGGAGTTTTGGATGACTTTGTTTCTTGGGCTCTGCCAGCAGGCACAGTCTCACCACGCCCAGAGCCATGGCCTCTGCGTTCACCATCAGCAGCATGCCCACTTCCCCGTCCCTTAGTGCTCGCCTTGTGCATATTGTATAGTATATATGCAACTTGGTCACAACTACAGTACTGCAGATCTGGTCTGTGGAGTCGGAGTCGGTGACCATTTTGGTGGAGTTGGTATAAAATGGACCGACTCCTAAAATATATAATAAATTGGTACATTTAGTTCAGTACAGTATGTGCTGAACATATTTTCATAAGAATGATGAAATGTCCTTCTGTTATATTCCTGAACTAAGGATCTAGGCTTTTAGTTGAGATGACTGTGTGTGCTGCCCTTTATGTAGATGCTTAGAAGTGAAACTCCTCCACTACAGATCAGAGAAAAAAAGGCACTGGGAAGGAATGTATGCACTCATCTCAGATCTGCTAGAGAAAACAGGATTAAAGAGGTTTTCTCAATAGTTACAAAGATTAGCTTTCATCATAAAGGGACAGTTAAAAGATGACAATTTCTAAATACAGTGGTCGGTAAATTTTACTTTAGTCATGAACTATAGACAGTTCAGCAGGTCTCTCACTGTACACAGATTTCTATGGTAACCTGCAGACCATTAAGACTGTTATCTGATTGGCTGAGAGCAGTAGTGACCTCACCCCCACGGAATGATGCGACTGAGCTCTGAGTGATTACCTGCAGTAAGCAAAATGTGTTGTGAGGACTGAGAAGCATGGCTTTACCTGTAATTGTATTAGAGATCACAACCTCCTCTGTCAGAGTAAGTTAATATATGCTAATAACTGCTGGAGGACACCCCCCCCCCCCCCCGCGGCCTGAGGAGACACAGTAAGTGCAAACTACCTGTCAGCCAGTGAATCAATGTGCTGAGAAAACCCCTTTAAGGCAAGTACGTCTTAGTATATCTAAACTTTCAATAAACTGTGCATAAATCACTTGTCTAGTGCATGTTCTCTCTGTATGCTTTTCTCTGAGCTCATGTTTGGAGAGGTTATCTGCTCTTATGGCTTCTATATGCTGTTGATGTATGAAAACTGTCTAGGTGTAAAATTTTCTTTGTTGCCCATAGAAACGAATTAGAGCACCCCTTTCATTTCATATGGTGCTCTGGAGAAATGAAAGGGGAGCTCTGATGAGTTGCTATGGGCAACAAAGAAAGTCTTAGACCTAGACAGTTTTCATACATCAGGCCCTTAGTGAGCTGTACCCAGAGAAAAGCCTGATACTGAAAGAGTAAAGATGTCTAGTAAAACATATATTACAAACTCTTTTTGTCATTACATATCTGTACTATTAATTTATGCAAAGTTTGTTTAAAGTTATCACTTAAACATGCGTCATTTATGAGGGAGTCGGATTGGGAGTCGGAGTCAGGGTAAATTGAGGAGTCGGAGTCGGGGCTTTGGCCCACCGACTCCACAGCCCTGCTGCAGAGTTTTATTAACTGTATGATCAGAAAAATTTAAACGAACGTCCAATATTCTGAATGCGCAAACGTTATAGAACAGCCGCAAATCAGGAACTGCGGTCTAAATTAACGGTATTAAATGTAACAACGGATGTCAGCTACATAGACTTTTGAACGGCTGTAATACGCTGTGCACCTAGCGTTACTGACAGGGCACACTTGGGATTTTTTTGCCACCCAAAAAAAAAAACAAAAAAACAGACATATTTCACAATGGACTTTGGTCTATTTGGAACAGAAACAATCTTTCTACCTACCCAAATCCTATCCCTATAGTTTAATTCCCTCCTTGGGCAAATTAAACTGCAGACGCAAATGAGGAACTGCAGCCTAAATTATCGGTATTAAATGTAACAACGGATGTCAGCTACATAGACTTTTGAACGGTTCTAATACGCTGTGCACCTAGTGTTACTGACAGGGCACACTTCGGTTCTTTTTGCCACCAAAAAAAAAAATGCAGAAGGATTTAACAATGGACTTTTGTGTCTTTTGAACAATGATACTAACCCTGCCTATAGAACTTCTATCCCTACACAAGTCCCTCCTTGCGCAAATGTTTTAAAGCAAGACGCAAAAGAAGTACTGCGTGCTTAACAGCAGAAATTATAGCAAAGAAAGTATGTATAGTGTATGTCCCTCCTTGCTGCAGCAGCACATGTGGCGTTAATGGCAGGCCACCTAGCGCTATTTTCACCACCTTTAAAGTCCTCAAAAATAATAAAATGTAGGTTTGTGCCAGATATAATAGCCCTTAAAAGGGCTTTTGGGTCTTTGATTAACAATTTCTATCCCTGCCTAGCGCGATTCTCTCCCTACACTCACTGTCCCTCCTTGCTGCAGCTCTCCCTGTCTAACACTGGCCAGGTCACATGTCACCGGGTGCTATATAGCACCCGATGACGCGTTCCCGGCCAGCCAATCAGTGTAATGCCAGTAGCTAAGATGGCTACTGGCACTACACTAAATGCCATCCCTTCCCGCACGCTAATTGGCTAATTAGCGTGCGGGGAGGTGACTCGAGCATGGCGCTCGAGCACACGCGGTATTCGGCCAAACATGTTCGCTCAACCCTACTCATTAGTACAAAAGGACCCGGGAGCGGTGAATGCGGCGGTGAATGTGGCTACCTCTGTACTCATGCCTTTCTTTTAATAAAAAAAAAAAAAAAAAAAAAAAGAAATAGTGTGAGCAGGGAAAAGTCGCAGATTTTGCAGCAAAATCGATGTGCCAAAAAGTAGTGTATATTTCGTAATAAATGACCCCCAAAATACCTTCGCTGCCCGTGTGTTAGCAGAATATCTCATGGAGTTTACTACAGCCTGTATTCTGCAGAAACACAATGGCACAAAGCCACTTGTGTCTTCTCTGAGGACAGGAAACTGGAAGGAATCAGCATACACACAGAGGTCCACTCCCAACAGACCTCTGAAGGCAACCGGCCAAATTCTAAAAATTTACAGTATGTCAGGTCCGGTAGAGCTCTCCCCATCATGTCAGGTCCAGTAGAGCTCTCCCCATTACAGTATTTCAGGTCCAGTAGAGCTCTGCCCATCATGTCAGGTCCAATAGAGCTCTCCCCATTACATTATGTCAGGTCCAGTAGAGGTCTCCCCATTACAGTATGTCAGGTCCGGTAGAGTTCTACTCATTACAGTATGTCAGGTCCGGTAGAGTTCTACCCATTACAGTATGTCAGGTCCGGTAGAGCTCTGCCCATCATGTCAGGTCCAGTAGAGCTCTGCCCATCATGTCAGGTCCAGTAGAGCTCTCCCCATTACATTATGTCAGGTCCGGTAGAGTTCTCCCCATTACAGTATGTCAGGTCCAGTAGAGTTCTCCCTATTACAGTATGTCAGGTCCGATAGAGCTCTACCCATTACAGTATGTCAGGTCCAGTAGAGCTCTCCCCATCATGTCAGGTCCAGTAGAGCTCTCCCCATCATGTCAGGTCCAGTAGAGCTCTCCCCATCATGTCAGGTCCAGTAGCGTTCTCCCCATTACAGTATGTCAGGTACAGTAGAGGTCTCCCCATTACAGTATGTCAGGTCCGCTAGACTTCTACCCATTACAGTATGTCAGGTCCAGTAGAGCTCTGCCCATCATGTCAGGTCCAGTAGAGCTCTCCCCATTACATTATGTCAGGTCCGGTAGAGCTCTCCCCATTACATTATGTCAGGTCCAGTAGAGCTCTTTCCCATTACAGTATGTCAGGTCCAGTAGAGCTCTCCCAATTACAGTATGTGAGGTCCAGCAGAGCTCTCCCCATCATGTCAGGTCCAGTAGAGCTCTTCCCATTACAGTATGTCAGGTCCAGTAGAGCTCTCCCCATTACATTATGTCAGGTCCGGTTGAGTTCTCCCCATTACAGTATGTCAGGTCCGGTAAAGTTCTCCCCATTACAGTATGTCAGGTCCAGTAGAGTTCTCCCCATTACATTATGTCAGGTCCGGTAGAGTTCTCCCTATTACAGTATGTCAGGTCCGAGTAGAGCTCTCCCCATTACATTATGTCAGGTCCGGTAGAGTTCTCCCTATTACAGTATGTCAGGCTCTCCCATAGAGCTCTCCCCTCGTGTCAGTCCAGTAGAGCTCTCCCATTACAGTATGTCAGGTCCGTAAGTTTGAGTTTCTCCCCATTACAGTATGTCAGTCGTCCAGTAGAGTTCTCCCCATTACATTATGTCAGGTCCGGTAGAGTTCTCCCTATTACAGTATGTCAGGTCCAGTAGAGCTCTCCCCATCATGTCAGGTCCAGTAGAATTCTCCCCATTACAGTATGTCAGGTCCAGTAGAGCTCTGCCCATTACAGTATGTCAGGTCCAGTAGAGTTCTCCCCATTACATTATGTCAGGTCCGGTAGAGCTCTCCCCAGTACAGTGTGTCAGGTCCAGTAGAGTTCTCCCCATTACATTATGTCAGGTCCAGTAGAGTTCTCCCCAGTACAGTATGCAGTGCTCCAGACTAAAAAAAATACCTAGGAGCCATTGGCTCCTGAACTGAAAAATTTAGGAGCCAAATTAAATTTTTAGTCGCCAAATTTAAATACATATAATTATAATTAAAAAAAGACTTGGAGGAGAAGATGGAACGTCCGGCCGATAGCAGAACAGTCCGATCCTATTTTTTGGGGGGAAAAGGTGACTAAAAAATGGCGAATTGTGCGGATTCTAGTTTATTTTTTCTGTTACGTGTTCACCGCATAGGAGATTTTTTTTATATTTTAATCATTTGGACTTTTCGGACGTGGCGATGTGTAAAATGTTTATTTACTGTTAATATATTTTATATGTAAAATTGGGAAAGGGGGTGACTAAAGGGCTGTTCAGACGGCTGTAGTATTGCCATCCGCAAAAATGCGGATCCGCAATACCACGGATGCCTGCCTGGCGTGTGTTTCCCGTTCAAAATGCCTATTCTTGTCCGCTATTGCGGACATGTTCTGTGATTTCTTGCGGAGCCGTGGCAAGTTCGTACGCTGCCCATTGAAGTGAATGCAGCCGCAGAATAGGGTGCATAGGACTTACACTCTTCCTGCTGCCCTGCGCTTTGTGCACACGGCAGCAGGGAGCTTACCATGGCAGCCAGGACTTCAGAAGCGTCCTGGTTGCCATGGTAACTGACCGGAGCCCCGCGATTACACTGCTGGGGCTCCGATCGGAATCTACCACTGCACCACCAATGAAGAGGGGGGGTAGAGGGGGCCTTGTGGCCACTGCCACCAATGTTTACTATACTGGGGGGTTGGGCACACTGCGCCACAAATGAGAGGAGAGGGGCGTAGGAGGGGAGGGCGCACTGCGCCACCAATGATGATAACTCTGTTTAATAAAGGTACAGGAGCGGGTGCTGGCGCGGAATCACATAGCCGGCACCCAACCTGTATTATAGGGAACTGCAATCAACGGTAGTTAACCCCTCAGGTGTGGCACTATGCAGCGTATGGGAGCTCTCTTTAAAGGGATTCTGTCAGCAGGATATTGGGTATAGAGATAATTACATCTCTATACCGGCCTTACTGCTGTGATTGTAAATATGTAAGTGTAATTGTTATTAGGGCAGTAGTTTACATAAAAAAGCATTTTTATTAACATGTGAAATACCTGGATAAGGAGCCCAAGGGGAGGTCCTGCGAGCCGTTGGAGCCCAGGCACGCCGCAGATTTCGGAGCCCAGCACCGCCCTCCAGCTAATTATGCACGCCCCTTCAGCGCTGTCTTCTCCTCCGGCTGCAGCACAGACTCTTGTATGCACGGCGCATGCACGAGATGCGCCGCAGCCGGGGGAGAAGACAGCACTGAAGGGGCGTGCATAATTAGCTGGAGGGCGGTGTGGGGCTCCGAAATCTGCAGCGTGCCAGGGCTCCAACGGCTCGCAGGACCTCCCCTTGGGCTCCTTATCCAGCTATTTCACATGTTAATAAAAACGCTTTTTTATGTAAACTACTGCCCTAATAACAATTACACTTACATATTTACAA